>OY757187.1:52015459-52322959 GCA_963583895.1 Melanophora roralis
GTTGATGTTTAATATAAAGTAATGGAGTGAATTTAATTTTTATTTTTATTGTTATTGTAGACATTTACACAAATGACCATATTACGTAGTCTAGTAGTAGTGCCACAATTGTCCTCGAATGTTTAGTTAAAAGATATTGATGAAAATTTTAAAGAGACAGTTTTCCCATATTAAAAACAAAAAAGAATATTTTAGTTGGTCAAGCACAAATACATAGACCGATAAATTTTTTATTCTATATAATTGTTGCTGCATAAAGATAAATATTAACAGAAAAACTAAAAATGGTTTCAAATTCCAAAATGATTAAATCAATTAAAAAAATGTTAAAATTTGAGTCAATCGCCAAAAATGGTCATATCCGTTATCTGAAATCGTAAAAAAAGATTAATTATTTCGTTTTTAATAAAGGGTTTTATGATCTTGATAAGAAAATGATAAAAAATCTTAAATTCATATAATATGTTAATCAAATGAATATCCCTGTTAATTGGAAAAGTATTAATGCTTTAACTATCGTGGTAATAGTTGAACTAGTTTAAAACGATTATTGAATTAGCGCAGTAATTTAATAAATTTTTTAATTGAGCTAATTAACTGGGATAATCAATATTTGTCTTAAGTCCAATTAAGTTCATGATTGAATGAAACAACAAGTTAGTTAAAATTTAGTGTAGGTTTAATAAAAAAAATGTAATCCAATCAACAACCTATGTAGCTTAAAATTTTAAAAAAACTAATTAAATGGTTAATTGAAATAATTAACTTTTCCTTTTTTACAGAAAGCATTTGTCGTTTTCGGTATTTGTTACAACTACGAAATGACACAAAAACTCATTATATAAACCGCACATTAGAATTATATTAATAGTGTGTATTTTAAAAAAATTACTTATCTTTAAGTAAATATCTTTTGTTATTTTAATGTATTAAAAATTGTTTATTAAAAACAGAACGAACTGTTTAGTTATAAATTTCCAAGGTGCTTTTGCATTAATTTCAAAATGTTAAGAAGATTAATAATATTAAAAACTAACAGATCATATTTTTGTTAAG
This sequence comes from Melanophora roralis, assembly GCA_963583895.1. NCBI lineage: Eukaryota > Metazoa > Arthropoda > Insecta > Diptera > Rhinophoridae > Melanophora > Melanophora roralis. Next base: position 52,016,516 of record OY757187.1, read on the forward strand.
TAAACTGTTTGAAAACATAAGGATACACTAAATTTTTTCCAAAATAGAAACTATAACAAGCTATCGACTTCAATGTTCCACAAAAAGATTTTCATCTTAAACAATTTTCATCAAACAATTTACAAATTGAAAATTTTTATGCAGTGTTCCATTCGAACGCAATCTAAATTATATTTTTATATTTATTGGTTTAAAAGTTATAATAGGTCCATTTTGTAAAAAATTTAAACGAAAGAAATAGTTTTCCCTTGTACTTTACATTAGATCACATCATTTTAAAAGTAAGCAAAGAACTTTAAATTTTTTTGGTTCACAAATTACAAGATAAACCTTAGCAGTATTAAAATTATTTTGTGTTGCCCCTGGGTTCAATATTTCTAGCACCTTAGGGACTATAATTTCCAAAAATTATCAGACACATTTTCATATTTTTTTTCACACATTTTTTATTGGTCCAGAAGTTAAAAAAAGTCCCTCAATAGTACTAGCATAGAATGTTTACCCTTTTTTAAATTTTAAAAATGTGGGTAAATAAGCTAGGATTTTCTTTAAATCCAGTTGAATGAATGCAATTGAAATAATATTTTTATTTTAATTTATTTAGATGTTACAAAAATGACCAAGGCATGATCAATATTAAGGTTTTTGCTGTTTCAGCTCATAGGGTCAAACATTCTGAAAAGGTGGCAAACACAAGTTCGTTTAATTTTTTTAGAAAAATAAAATGCTTTGGAATTTTTTTCTATCGTGTGTAGTTAAGGATATATTAACATTCCGGTTTTTATATACATGACCTGTTTTAACCCAAAAATCCCCAAATCCTGCTTTGGTGAATCCATACATAAAGAGAGGCTTCCATAGTTTGATTTGCAGGTTTCTGGTTCAATGCGTTTTTTATTACCTTTTAAAACGTTAAAAAATTAGGTGCGAATACATATTAAAAGATATAATGCGTGTTTAATTATTTAATTTTTCTAGTTTTTGGACCTTTTTAACAATCACTACTCGGCTACCAAAAACAGCACATAAATTTAGTTTTAAAACTGTGCTTCTATTGCAATATCAAATAAAATATTTAATCAAAAACTTTGTTTAACACTTTTTATTTTATTTTAAATATGAAAATCATGGGAAATTGAAAGGTGTAACCTTTTGCCAACAATTTAAGACAATTAAGGCATTGTTAGTTTTGCTCGAATGCAATTGTCAAATTAAAACAGCATTAAAAAATAAACGAAAAGAAATTAAAGCATTAAGAAATAACAAAAACAACAACAGAAAACAAGAGATAAATTACAATTCGATATGCACCATAAACTAATTGCACTTTATTAATTTGTCAATCTTGACAAGCACCCCAGACGAATGAAAACTGAAATCAAAATATATCAAATATTAATATACACAGAGTTGGGCAAGAAATCTAGGAGATAGAAGGCCAATCAACAGACAAACGGATAAGCTTCAATAGTTGGCAGAAAACAAGAAGTAAAGTTTTTAAAATTATCATTTTAATTAATAAATATATTTAGTTTGATTAAATAGAAATAATGCACAAACCATTAAAAATGTTTACCATTGGGTTATGACTGCGAATACCAAACGTAATAGTTTTGATTGCTATTAAAGCCACCAGGCTTTTTAAGTATCTTTTCTACTACTACTTCTACGAAACCTGCTCTCACTTATTTTAGGAAAGTGTCTGAATATCACACTGTTGAAACTGCCTTTGCATTGGAGGTACTAAAAGCAGATTCAAGTTTTGCAAGCTCTCCTGATTGTTCATTAGCAAAGTGATTCCTATGTAAATGAAACCAGCCTAAAGTAATATCATATCAACTTAACCTTGACAACTTATATTGGCTGACCAGCAATGACGTAGCATGGTATGAACTAAGTAACAGAAGTGCAGCTTGCCTATTGAAAAATTATTTTTGGGTGTTAAGGGTACTGCTCAAACCGCATTCATGTGTTAAAAAATCCATGTCTTTACGTGAAATATTTTTGAAAGTTTGCGATGCATGTCTGCAAGGTTTTTTGATGAAAAACAGTAGCTTTCACCTGGCCGTCTGTGCGTATGAGTGTTTTTATTTAAATTGATTTTAAACAAATTATATCTAAAAGTAAACATGTAACTTATATAACATTTGTAATACTTTTAAGTACAAAAAATATTTAATCAAAGATATGGTTCTAATTTTTCTAGAAATGTAATTTTGCACCACTATAAGTTACAAACATACATGCATTCATACATATAAACATATAAAATTCTCTTTCAAAGAAAAGACTTTCCTTTAACAAATCCCACTAATCTTGTTCTATTTAAAAACAATTGAAACTGTTTCGCCATTTAGTTTATTCACGTGAAATATTTTTTTGTGATCGAAACAAAAAACCAAAAAACATTTTTTGCATGACATGATCTGTCGTGTTATACTGTCTGTTCATCTTTGTGCTCTGTCTACAAAAATAACGCATAAATTATACACGTCCCGCCAACCAACCAACGAGCCAGTGAATTAAATAAACAAAATAAGCAGCCACCAAACAAAGCCATTCAGCTAGACAACTGTCCTTCATTTTGGGAATTATTTCGATAACCTACTACAGATAGTTTTATGTGATTTTTTTGGTCTTGTTGTTGACTTGTCTGTCTTTTTGTCTATTGCAAAGTACAAACATAAATGTCTCACACCTCAGACACAAGAATAATAAGTACAATAATAAGCAAATATTTAAATGCACAAGAAATAAACTTGTAAAGAATAGATAGTACCTTCATACACTTGTTTATAATTACATATATATTTCGGTGTGTCCATGCATAACAATATCGGGAATAATTAAAATATGTAATTTTTAATATTCACTATGGGAATTTCAAAACGAAATCCCTTTGTTTAAATTGCGCTTTGAAGTTTGTCAAAGGCTTTTAGAGTTTGATTGTTATGATACAGATGGTGTGCTGCGGATATGGAAAATCCATTTTTCGCGCTTGCTGGTATCTGATGGTGGCAACGATGAAGATGCCACAGAACCAATTCCATAAGACGGTATCGAGTGCATACTGCCTAGCAAGAATGAAGTTAAAATAGCATTTATACGGCTTAAAAATAACAAAGCAGCAGGAGCCGATTAGCTGTCAGCTGAACCATATAAGTCCGGAGACGACACGATCATAAGGCGAATGCATCAGTTTGTTTGTACATTGTGTCTGGGGGCAGATTTATATTTTTGAATATAAATAAAAAATGTAATAATTGACAAAAAGTTTTATCAAGGCATTTAAGGATAGAATGGAAATGCGGAATTTATAATGTTGGACTATTTCATCCAGATGTCTCCCGTCGAGTTGAACACAGTGTTAAAAGCGGAGCCTTGTGTTATGCCCCGCACGCTGCAGTAAACTTGGTTCATTTGAGTTAATTTATTGACGAATATTTTGCTTTAAAACAACATGAGATTAGGGATTGCCATTACAGATTTTTTCTCCAACGAAGCCTCAAAAAAATCCATTAAAGCTAAATCAGGCGACCCCGGTGGCCATGGGATATCCCCAAAGCAACTGAGAAGTTTTTGAGGGAAATTTTTCCGAAGCCCGAAGCTGTGTGTGCAGTCACCCCATCCTGTTGAAACCACGAATGTTAAGAAAACATGGGATGCGCTCGCAGGTTTGACAAAAAGAATTCCGTAATCATGTGTCAAAAAATTTTCACCGCTGACATTCGTTGCCTGGTCTCGAGAATTTTTGAAAAAAATGGTCCAATTATCTCATGCGTAGATAAGGTACACCAAACAGTTACCGTGGGGCAGTGAAATGGTTTTTGATATTTTTGGAAGACCAGCAGCGCCAGTTTTGCTTGTTGATGTAGCCGTTTAAGTGAAAATGAGCCTTTTGTCTACGAAATATGGGATTTTCAGTGCGAAAACGCTCAACTTTGTTTCATAAAAATTTTTTCGTTAATGAAAGTCATTTTCGTACTTTCAAGGTTTGTTGTAGGTTAAGTTTGTCTATATGCATTTCATTGGTTCTTACACCAAATCATCAGCAGACTTCAACCAAATTCCTAAAAAACCTCATGAATATTTTCTGTCTTTATATAATAACCTCAATAAACAAATTGAAAATTACTATAAGTAAACTAAAACGTTCAAGAGTCTTTTTAAGAATCCAACAAGCAATTCAAATTCTAAAAGGATTGAACTTCAGATTCTTTTTTAAAATTTTATGAATAATCGCATTTGGAAGTTTCAGTGAGGCTTATTGAAAGTCGTCTATTTTTACGCAAACTGCTTTTAACCAGTTCAATGTTTTCGGATGCCCTTAAAGATCGATTGGGCACTGGCCGTGGGACATTCATAGCTGAAGCAGTTGTGGGGAATCTCTTCACTCACAAACGAATTAAATTTACATTTACATGGTTTTTAAAACTTTCAATCGTCATAGTGTATTTGAAATTATTTTTTTAATTTTGCACAAGTTATCTAGTCACAAGAGCCATAGTGATGTATCACGTAAGATACTTGCAAAAAAATGTTTTACTTTTTGGCAACCTTTTGTTTGTCGCTGTCGAAATAATGTAAAAAAAGTATTTTATAATGAATTTTCACTTGCCAAAGGTATTTTTTGTGTCATTTAAGGAGAAAAACATTAAAAAGGAAATTGTGGTTGCAATTCTTTGCTAAAAGAATTTAATACTTCTTGTTCTACACTTTTTTGTTTTATATATTTTTTACTGTAAACATTACGTTGAAATCACTAGGCAACGATTTCCACAAAACTTAAAATTGGAATATATAAAAACATAAAAACTATAATAATTTATTAGATTAAAGAAGTAGAAAACAATTTCTTACATTTTTTGTATTTTTTTTAGTTTTACGGGGCCTTAAAGGCATTTCAATTTAATGCTTTCTAAAATCACCGTAATTTTTCTAAAAAAATTATTTTTAAAAACACATGTTAGAAGGGGAGCAGGCATAGTTTTTGTTTGTATTACTTTTTTCTCATATCTAAAGGATGGGGAAAAAGAAAAGGAGTTTGCCAGATTCAAATCACGTATTTCAATAAACAAATTGTCAACATTATGTTGTGTCCCTAAGAAAAGAAATATAATAAAAGGATGTAAAAGAAATGTTTCAAAGATGTATTAGTTTTTGTTATACTTTGAAGTTAACTTCTGGTCAAGGATGCTTTTTTAAAACCTAAGACTTCTTGATAAAATTTTTACATCAAAAGCATATAATAAAAAAATTATTAGCAGTCTGTGAAATTTAAAAGAATATCGCTAGATTCGTAAATTAATTACAAATGCACTAGCGCCTTGTAGAAGGATGGCGATAATTTGGGAATGGAAGCAAACCCGTTTTTTTAAGTCTTTACATAAATAGATTCCTGTTATCTCCAATTGAAAAACTAAACTCCCAGCAATCATTTTATTCCCAAAGGAATTATTATAATTTTAATGGCAAATATAATTTGAAATTTAGAAGAAAAACCTAAATAAGATTTCTATGTTGCAGTCATTAATTAACTGGGGTGCTTCTTCTTTATAAAGACTTCGCAATATAAGGAAACAGCATGCAGCTCTTTCACAAGGGAGTTATTTTGGCCCACTGATGTTTCCTTTCTTTATTATTGATTTGCGGTAAACTACTAAATTGTCGAGCGATTTAATATACAAGGTGGGCTAAAAAAAGTCGTCCTTTGTTGTTTGGCTCTCATTTTTTTAATTAAAATGCCTCGAATTTGTTCTTTAATTATGTTTATTTCAACCTTTAGAATTTTATTGGTCAAGTAGAGAAGATGATATCGGCTAAAAGGGCGCCGTCACAATACGGGCCCGTTTTATGATATTTTCCATCACTGCGGCAAGAGTTTCGGGCGGAAGATTCTTGCATTCGTCTCGAATCTTGTTCTTAGGGACTTTCAGGGTCTCATGCATATCTACGTAAGCTTGGTACTTAAAAAAACCGCACAAAAAAAGCATACAACGGTTTTATCGGGTGACCTGGCGGGCTAATGTTAATCGCATGGTATACTATTTTGCCGCCATTTTAGTAAACATTTATCTTGACAGTTCATATTTGGCAGTCTTAAAGTAGAGACATGGACAATTTTTTATGGGAAAATATTCGGTACACCAACGTGTTTTAATTGTTAAATCATTTTAACAAATTCAATCATTGATTACTGTGACGATAATAGGGTTTCGTGAAAGTTTTGGGAGAAACCACGTGCAAACAAGGCGTGTAGTAAATGATTTTGAAAAAGGGGGACTGTAGCTAATAGGCCCAAGCATGGACCACAAGGTACTGCAAGATCGGCTGAAAACATTAGTGCTGCTCAAAAATCAACCTCAATTTGACGTCGTGCTTAGGAGCTTTGCCTTCAAAGAACAACTTTGACAACAATCTTGTACAAAGATTTGCATTTATTTCCATTTAGGATTCAGTTGATAGAAGAGTTTCTTCCCATGACAGCCCTGGTTTTGATGAAAATACAATAATGAGTGATGAGAAACATTTTCATTTGAATAAATATGTTAGTAAACAGAATAGTTAGTTTTAGGCAATGGAAAATTCTCATATTTTTCATCAGTCACCTTTGCATCCATTAAAAGTGACAGTCTGGTGTGCAATTTGGTCAGGAGGAATCATTGGACCTTACTTTTTTGAAACTGAAAACGGTGCAACGGCATTTGTCTAGAGGAGCGATATTGTGGTATGATTGAAAACTTTTTGATACCACAGTGCCATATTGCATACAGCCAGGATTACAAGGAAATTGCTGCGAGACCTCTTTCCGCAACAAGTTATTTCAAGAAATATTGATTGGCCTCCACGATCGCTTGATTGGGCTGCTCCGGACTAAGGTTAATGCAAACAAACCAGAAACGCTGGAGACACTCGACGAAAATATTCGAGATGGAATTAATAAAATACTGCGTTAAATGTGTGAGAATGTAATGAAAAATGTGCTCAAAAGGGCTTGCGTTTGTGAGGCTAACAGGGGCAAACATTTATCTGATATTGAATTTCATACATAATTGCCGACATTAAATAAAACATTTACCACTATGAGATCCATTTTCTTTCTTTTTATTAAAAATTATAAACAAACACAGTAGTATAGCTTGCTGGCGGGCACCCTGTATATAGTATACTTTTAGTCCACCACAAATAATTATAATATTTGCGGTTTGAAAACAACTCGCCTAGATCAGGTGACTGGGTAAACATATAGACCAATGTGAAAAGAAAATAAGATTCGGTTGAGCCAAATATAGCGCTTTTACTTATTTTAGTTAATTTTAGTTGCGATCAGCTTTGAAATTGTCATAAAAACTTGGCTTCTTTAAATAAAATTTAACCGGATAAGCTGGACGTAATAGTTGTTACCCAAGTTATTTTAAATCCCAAAAAAATACCCAAAGATTGTGTACTCTGAAAAGAAAAAATCATTAAATAAATTATGTATTCCTGAAACGAGGAAATCAAATCTTAATAATTTTTACAAAAACATTTTATATTTAATAAAAAAAATGACAAAATAATTATGTTAAGGCAACATTCAATCCATGTTAGCCAAAATCTATAGCAGTTTATTAAAACAAAAATAAATTTAAAGAATTTTTTTTTTGTCCGTTGACTTGTTATTAATTGTAAAAGCGTTCATGTTTAACTTTAAATTTGACATCTATTAATAAATTTGTTTGCTTAAGGTGTTTGTTCGTGTTGTCTACTATTTGGTTACAACATGGCCAAAGAAAATCTGGCTACAGGCCAAATATATAATGCGAAAGCGAAAAATCTGTGAGATTTACCTTTAACAGCAGCAGCACAATATCATTTGTAATGCTGATGCTAATGCAATTCCTGCTGCTAATATGGGAAATGCAAGGCTAAAACAAGAAATGCATTATTAGCAATGAAGAACCCAATGGAAAATTATAAATAGTTTTCTGTAATTACGGTGTGTATAAGAATATATTTTCTTTAAGAACTAAAATTAAAGCAAATAATCAAATATAAATAAACTCTTGCATTCGTTCTTAATACCGTAAATATTAATATAAAGATTACTTTCCGTTGCCTGCTAGATTTAATACCGTCGCATATACCTTATTTCAATATAATGATTTTATTTTAGTTGCCACATTTGTTGCTTGATGTAGTTTTAATAATGTCTTATAATGTGTGTGGCATAAAACGCGATACGCTCGATAATCATAATTATAATGAGTCGGTAAAGATTTGTATGTTGAGATTATTATTTTTTTCTTATTTTTAAGTAATGTGGAAGGTTGTGTGAGAAGTATAATGGTTCTAAAAAATGTTTTTTTGAAACGTTGTTAGCAACAGAAGTTTTTTTTAATACTTTGAACTAGCAAAAAATAAACTAAAAGTATTAAAAAGGATTTCTTGTTTAAAAATTCTTCTTAGGCCCTACTGTAAGGCTGTGACGTACATTTATATACAAAGAAAATAATCCCTCTAAGTTTGAAATTATACCTTTTTATACTTATATGCCATTAACCTCTGAAAAGGTAATTGAAAAAAAAACGGTTAAATTACGAAAGCCTGAATCTCTATTAATATATGTAACTGTTAAGTACATAGATATCTGATTTTGTTATTTCTAAGTACACAAGTATGCATTATATTGGATTATACTTAGCAACTGAATTCATTTGAAAAGTAGTATTGAAATTGGTCCTTCTTTTCGAGGTATAGCGTTTTTCAAATTAACGAAACGTCCCTGATTTTGCATTTGCTTAGTAGCTTAGGAGATATTGGGATAGTTTTGTCAAAAAAAATTAATTTTATTGTTTTACGAGGGTTGCATTTTATATTTCGGGGTTAGAAAAGAAAAACAAATATAAATCATTGAAAGTCACTTTTTTGTTTTTCGCTTTTTTGCCACTCTGAGTCAAGGATCTCCAGAACATGCATTCTGAATACAGCCACTGCTCCTTCAGGTGTCGAAAAACGTTGCCAAGTCAGGACTAAACGACGGATGACTTATTAAATCGATATTTTGGGTGCTTAAAAATGCAGTTTTTTAACCCGGCGTGTGAGAGCTCGCATTGTCGTGGTGAAAAGTGAGCCATTTTCGGCAGTTGGTTTTCCTGATTTCTTGGAAGACAAATGGCAAAAAAAATGGTTGTGTACCACTCATAATTGACTGTTCTGCGTTTTTATAGTAATACGGTTGCGACATGCCCAGTTTTCTCGAAAAAAATTGTGATTATTTGCTTAGAAGTGCTTCGTGCGCGAACAACTTTTGTTGGATTTGACTCATCTTGAAACACCAATACAGTCGACTGCTGTTTACTTTTGGGCTCATACGTTTAAGTCCACGATTTATCTCCTGTCACGATATCATAGACGAAGCACTGCGTTCGTGTTTTCTGAGTATTTCCTTCGACCAATAGACACAAGCCTTTTTTTTCGATTGACAAATTGTGTGGGATCCATCGCGAAAAATTTTTTTTTGATAGTCGAATGCTTAGCAATATTGAATGTATGCTAGTCCTACTAATACCTAAGGTTGTCTTAATCTCACGATAGGTCACATGACGATCTCTCAATAGCAGTTCGCGCACAGCATCAATGATTTTCGGAACAACAACTGATTTTGGATGACCTTCAAATAATTCGTCTTGGAGTGAACTACCACCACGATAGAACTCATTATGCCATCGATAAACACTGGTCCTTGATAGAGCTTCATCGCCAAAAACAGAATTGAGTTCATCCATGAACTGTTGGTGAGTTAACCCACGTCGAAAGTTGTAAAAAATATTTGAACGAAAATGCTCACGATTTAATTTAATTTTTGGGTCGAGTTGAATCTCTTAAGTTACTCTAAACAAGACAAATAGCGCTCCTATGTCAAAACGTTCTGAATACGTATAACCTAGAAAATGTCATACTTTACGATATAGCTGTCATTTGTCAGATGGCAACACTAGTTTTGCCAAATTCCGAAACATAAAAGGCAACCCTCGTACAATATTTAAAAATTTTTCATTTTTTAATCCTAATAACCTTAGAAACAACTTTTGGCTCCTCTAATTCAAAAATTTGACTTTAATTTTTAAGCTTGGGTTATTTGTAAGACATTAATAATTACATTTGTAGGTGTATACGTAAAAATAGAATTATAAAATATACTTTGTAGAAAAATTTTTTTTTTAAACCCTTAAAATTTCAATTTAATATTCAGTTATTGCTTGGTAACTAGTTACGTGATTGGTTTTTGTAAGCACATTTGTAAGTAGGGATCGTGAATTTCGGGACAATTCCAACAAAAATAATAACTGATTATTCGTTTAAAAGGTAACTTCTGATTCCTTGTCTCCAATTTTACTTGCTAAGTTACTAGATAAGCAAAGGTTTTGCTGATAATTGTAAGTATAACATTTGCTTTCATTCCATTTCTAAGTTTTTTAATACCCATTACGGATGTCCTCCAAAAATTATCACCCCTCCTTCGTTAATAATATTTTCATGCTTTGGTACCTGTTGTTGTAAACACTAAACAGCTCATAAACATTTTGCATATATATTTTGCTTTATGAAAATGTTCACATCCATAAAATATACAACATGCAACAACACGCACATATGCACACAATAACGCATTTAGTTTTCAGACGCATAAAAACAATTCACCATTATATTGGTGGTAAACTTTGAAGGAAGAGTTTATGCCACCTTAAAGTAAAAAAAGAATCAAAAGTTATAAAGACAAACTCAACGAATTTTAAATGCGCTTTAAAAGGGTTGATTACACTATGCGACAAATGGTAGGGGTCAGTGATCGGGAAGGGTTCAAACTACCGAGGAAAGTTTTATCGGTAAAAAAGAAGTTATACATGCCCCGGCGTTGCGCTGGGTCTCGTCTAGGAATCGAGATATATCGATTTGAAGTTAGTAAGTATCATATAGGGGAAATTGTGACCTTTTTTTTTGGCATAACTCGAGAACCATCAGTCCGATTTTGCTGAAACAAATTTAACAAAAATAAGGAATTACAATTCCTTTAATCTGTTCATTATAAAACTCAAATTTTTCCAGATTTTTGGAAGAAAGTAAACTTTAATGTGCCACATACGCATCCACTAATTTAATATATCGTCCCTTTAGCTTCGTATATTTTTAAGCTCTTAAAACCATTAGGTGTGTTTAGGAAAATATTAAAATTAAAATATTTTATATTTCTGTTCGTACATTAAAGCAATTTAAGGGTGGCGACAAATTAATGTTTGAATTATTATGTGGCAAATTGTGAATTAGCCGCTCAGTAATTTATGGATTTGTGCCTATTAAAGTGTTTTAATTATAATTTTATAAACAAAATTGGCAATTTCATAAAGAAAAGCTAAATGTTTCGTTAATGTCATGGATTTAAAAATAATTAAAGTTAAAGTCTTAGGCGGTTTTATTGTAGGGCTATTTAGGCAAATATATTTAAAGTTATTTTGCAAAAATAAAAATTTATATTATTAAACACGATTATTATTTTAAAAAGTAATAAGCGGTACGGAGGGAGGGGGGCACCGTTGAAATTATCGATTGTGCGAATTTATCTGTCACGATGTCGCAGTGATCAAGTGAGCACCGCGCGTTTATTGCTTGTCGACAATTTTGATAAAAGTTCTGCATTCGGCAAATACCTGAAATTCACTCGTAGGTTCAGAGACTCCGCGCAACTGCTTCGGTGATTAAGGTCCGTCGGCCAGGGCCCAGTTGATCTTCAGGGACTCCCGAAAACATTAAGGAAGTTCAAATAAGTTTACTTGAAAATATGCAACTTTCAATATGGGAAAGAACAGCCTCATTGGAACTTACAAGAGATTATTCGTGAAATTTTAAAAAAGTATCTGAATTTTAATCATTTTAAAATTTACGTCGCTTAAGAACTGAAAAAAGTGACTTTGATTTACGCAAAAATTTTTGTGATAATATGTTGGAGCGTTTTCGCACTGCAAGTCTCATTAAGCAAGCAAAACTGCCGTTCTGGTATCCATGAACCCACAACCCTCGATTGAAATATCAAAAACCATTGCATTGCCCGCATGAAATAATTAGACAATTTTTGCAAATACTCTCGGCCCCAGGCAACAAATGTCAACGTTGAAAATTGTGGACGCCTGATTACGGAATTCGTTTTGCCAAACGTGTGAGCCCATTACTTGTACTCTTTACACACGTGGTTTCAACAGCATAGAGCCACTGCACACACAGCCAGAGCTTCGAAGAATTTGCTTCGGGAAAATGTTCCCCAAAAACTGATCAGTCGCTTTGGGGATATCCCATGGCCACCGATGTCATCCAAACTAAATCACATGGAGTTTTTTTATGGGGCTACTGTAAAGAGATGGTTTATAATAACAATCCGCAATCTCTTGTGGCTTTAAAGGAAAATATTCGTCAAGGATCAGCGCAATTAACCCAAGTTTACTGCAGGGTGTGGCGCAGAACACAAAGCTTCGTTTTGAACAGTGTTTTCAACTTGATGGATGAACTCTGGATGACATGGTCTTTAAATAATAAAATCCGCATTTTTGTATAACCGTTCAATGTTCAAAGTGCAACTTTTTGTCAATTATTTTGCCTTTTAATTAAGTTTGAAAATATAAATCTGCCACCAGACACCCTGTATAATACCATAAGTTTCAAAAGATTGCAAAAGAGTTCTCCTGTCTGACCACAAGAAATTTTGATGAAAGTTATTTGCATTGGACAATATAATAAATTTTTGTACCAGCAAAAGTTGCATTACTTCATTAATAGGCAAATAAGGACGAACTTAGTATTATCATACATATTTATCACTTATTAAAGGACACATAGAAACCTTTGAGGTAAGTATAATTATTCGGCCTTGAATTTTGTTTAGCACTAACAAGCTGTGAATCCATGAAAAAAAGCAGATAATAGGTTTCCCTTTATTACCCAAAATTAAAAATTTCATTTATTTTATCACTTTGCCCATCAAAAGCTTAGCGGCTTAATTAAAACTAATTTCTTCTATTGTGTATCTCAAAATTAGCATTTTTATTTTATTTACAGAAAACGAACTAATACTCAATTTCCTTTTTATGTATACAAAAAGGCATTTCTGTTTTACGCTTATCAGATATTCTTGAGACATCCTAAATATACGTTCTTCCTGAATTTGCCTTTCCTGTTCATGATTTAATACTTTCTGGCACATGAAGACCCCTATCGACTTTGGGGAAAGTACGATAGAAGAAACATTTTTTGCAATTGTTTTGCTTTAAACAAAAATTATTCAACTCAACATTCTCTCAAGTTCTAAGTTCGTAAGGTAGTTGTAGGCATTAATACAATTTCTGGGTTCTTCGCAGATTTCTGCAACTCCTACTCACTACCCTTTGAACTACATAAAACATGCATATAATGCAAAAACTGCCGAAGCTAACCGTATTACCTATAGCCAACAAAGTTTTGCAAACGAGCAGGATTAGGGGCTCATCGTTTCTGCAACGATTATGTTAACAACCTCCCTTTGTATCGTCTTCGAACAGTCAGTGAAACAATGTGCCTCCTTATACATATTGCATATTTATTAACTTTTCAAAGGCTTTCCAAATCCTTCACTACCAGGCTATTTGGTAAGGCTTCCAATATGAAGAGGGTTTCAGGTTAAATAATATGATTTAAACTTTTACCAAAATCCAATACAGTATAAAGTGCTGCACGAAAAATTACTGGTTAAGAATTTCGCCGTGAGCACAGGAATAAGTCAAGGATGTGTTCTGTTCCTGCTGCAGTTACATATATTTCACTTGACGTGATATTGTTGCAGTCAACCAATGTAAGAATAGGCATCATTTTCAACATGTAAATTTGCATTAAAGATTTCGTTTATGTTGACAAAATGTGTCATACGCTGATAATTTTTCGTAAATGTAGGCGAGACTGCAGGAAGTGCAAACTATTGTGAAAAATGCTGATCTTCATTGCACCATCGAAAAGACCAAGGTTCAACGTTGAGCATCCCAACAGCTTGAAGTTGAAAATAAACAAATAAGAGTGCTATATTGAGCTTTGCCTGATTTCATATACCATTTACATCGGTCTATCTATTTACCCTGCTTTCTATTCTAGCCGAGCTATTTTGTACTGCAAATTTTATAATGAGAATTCTTTGTGCCGGGCTTAAAATTAATAGAAATCCTAGTTTTTGAAATAAAAATGCCCGACGACCGGGGAATTAGCGACGGAATTCGCGCCTCGCCAACACCACAGACGAATTGTTACGCAAAAAAATAGAAACGATTATTCCGCATTCTGGGGCAGTGTATCGTTCCATGGCTTATTCGTTTATATTCCACAACAATCTAGTTCACAAATTTTAAAACAGATTTTACATTGGCCGCCTTTTTAAAGAATAAGAGCATCTTCCAATAGGGTGAATCTTTTTGGTCCACCTTGTATAAGAATCCAGAATATATACACTTTATGGGGCCTGAAGTGAATATTTAAGAAATAACAGACGGAATGACAAACTGACCCTTATCACTATGTGAAGGAAACAAAAATATCAATATTTCAAACCGCATATAAAACAAATTAAACTTTCAGGCTCTTTGAAAAGCTGTGGATATCTCAACAATTCTACCTTAAAAGCAAACCACACCTTTGTCTAACTAGTACGATCCATGGCTCTTTACAGTTCTGAAGTTTAAAACACCTTGGGCGAATGATCTTCATGTCCTGCAAATGTCATCAACTGTTCTCTACGAAAGGTAACGGGTAGTTTTTTGGCGGATGGAGGGATGAGTGCAAGCGGCCTTCTGTCAGGCATTGGAACTTAGGAAATAAAAATATTTTAAATCCCTTTATGAGAGGGTCTATATTAGACTGATTTTGTACAAAAGTTTGGCTGAACATGAATGGTAATTGGTAAAAACTCAATGCTTTGTCTCGACTGTAAACTTTCGTTAAAAAAACTTTTTAACAAATTTGTTGCTATTGAATACAATAATGGGACACTGCTTCATTCAACCTCTAACAAAGAGTTTATTTAACCGGATTGTCGCTGATCGCAGCTATTAAACAAAAATCATTATTTTATTTTTCATTGTATTTGAACTTGAATTGTGTTTTCTATATTTTTGTACATTTTTTATTTATACGAGTATTTGCAACAATGTAACAATGCAACTCTAAGTTTGAAGAATTACAATACATAGGTATATGTAGATAAGTTTTGCATTGTTACATATATTTAGTTAGATAAGTTATTTTAAGGCGTAGGGTTTAAGTCATCGTGTAACAGTCAATAAGAAAAGAAGTAACCGCATTAACCGGTGAAGAATAAATATGAATTAAATATACAGTCCGCGTTTTAATCACAAACATTTTTGGTCCATTCGATCCGGATAAGTGCGGTTGCTTAAAAAATGATTTAGTTGAAATTGTGAAAGTTGTAAAATTACATATAAAATTACAAGACATAGGTTGCGCAAACGTGGTAGTTTTATGCATAATTATTTCCAATTCGTCAACAAATAACAAAAAGTGCGTACATGCAGCAAAAGTCTCACAGGGAGACAAGTGCCGGTTACATACGTACATACATACGAACATAAATATATAAACAGAATATGCGTATTTGAAAAAACATACATGTATATACATACATACATATGTATATGCAACAGTACGTATATATATAAAGTGTCCGGTACACTTTCGTTTATCAAACATACATACATTTAATTGCAAAAGAACATACGTGATGAAAATACATATATGTATATACACGAACATACATACATATTTAAAGGAGTGTCATTAAATTCATCTTTTTCAAAAGTGGTACAATAACAATAACATATGTACATACATACATACATACGTACATACAAAAAAGTGAGTGCAAATTGTGAAACATACATACCTATGTATATGTAAAAAAAAGTGTATTACAATCAGTGTGACCAGATTTTCAAGTAAAGTTAAAGCTACATCACGTTTAAAAAACAGCTAAAAAAAGCTAAAAACAAAAACTTAAAGCCAAAAAATAAAGCGAAATTTTTTTAATTCGTTTTTAAAAAGTTTCTTTGTTATTTAGCTATTTCTCATAATATGAACAAAACGTTTGTGTGCTAAAAATATTTAAAAATTTTGATTTTATTTAAAAAACTTGGTAGATCCATACCTTAAGTAAGAAGAAAAAAAATATGTGTTCATATACATATGCATATACAAGAGCTTTTTAACAAAGTTTTTAGAAGAAGGTGTTAATTTGCTGGCTGTTTCGGTAAAAAAACTAATTTGTAAGATATATATTTAAAAAAAAACAAAAAACCAAATTTGTTTTTGTTTTAAATAAAAATACTTACACCCAATTCGTTCATTTTTTTACAAAAACACGTAAAATTTAGTAATTTATTTACAAACTAAACAATAAAAAATCACGATGCAACTTTTTGAATATTCCTTCAATGAAATTTTTGTTTATTGACAAAACAAGTTTAAAGAGACTACTTTTCTACACAGTTCGTTAAAAATCGAAAATTTTTATTCAAGTTACATAAGTACGTACATACATACATATATCATGAAAAATGCCTTCATGATAAAAAAGATAATCTTTAATGTAAAAAGTTACATTGTAAGAAAGCATTTTTAAAAGTATTTTTATTTGTATGTACATGTGTACATCAATAAGTATTTAAAACCAATGACTGTAAAAATTAAAATCAAAAAATTAAAACATATTATTATTTTTTTAAACCTATCTATTAAAATAATAATTATCGTTATTAACCGTTTCTATTTAAATTAAAAAAAATACCGTCCTGCTAAAAAACAAAATTTACAAAGAACATGATTTTCAACAAATATAGTTTAATACCATCAAAATGATGAGCTTTACTTGATCCTACGATGTTTCATTGTGCCTCCTTTTTTCTTGAAAAATTATTTCGGTCCTGTTTGATTTGATTTTTTGCAAAAAAAAATACACCTTAAAATTCTTATTAAATAAAAATATTAATATAATAATTTGTTTTAACGAAAGACATAAGTGTTTTTACATTTTTGAGCAATATATTAAAATATTTCATAATTTAACTAAAAAACGAAAAGAATGTTTGTGTCGCATTTGGGTTTTTCTTTAAATTTGCCGCATTTAAAAGTATTTGATTTGGGAAAACAAATTCTTACATTTTTTTATTGAATTCTTGTGCTGCTTCACGTTTTTTAAATGTCGCTAGGAGTAAATTATTAAACAAAACAATGGTTCGGAAACTGTATTGTTGTAAATTCGTAGAAAATTTGGAGCTTGATACCTTTCAGAATAATTGAGATATATACCAAAAAATATAAGACGACAAATTTTTAACCTTTTTTTCTAGCTCCAAAAACTATTTAAAAAGGCTTAATTCAATTTTGAAAAAAGCTAAAAAAAAAGCTAAAGGCTAAATGTAAATATTTCGGTCTAAACGAAGAAAAATAAAGCTAAATTTAGCTCCAAAAATGCTAATATGGCCACACTGATTACAATACGCAATAAGCACATAATAAAATCTTAAAATTTGCAAAAAGTTAATAGAAAAAAAGAAAAAGTATTCCTAAGAAAGTGACAAAATTGATTTACTTTAAAAACATACATAGATGATTGCACAAGTAAAAGTGAGACAGTGGCAGTGCTAAGTTTAAATATACATACATATATCATTTAAACTTGAAAAGTACCAAAATCTAACAAAATTAAGCAGTGAAATTCAAACTAAGTGTAGATTCAAAAATCCTAATTAAATTCTAATAAGTATCAACAATAAGCAGTGCTCCTCAATCAAATTATATTGCAGTACAAATTCTTCTACGAATTCTTATTAGATTCACAAGCAGTGTATCTCATACCAACCTAAATAAATCTCATTTGAATTTAACGTACAATAAAAACAGTGTTTGTCAAACCAGTTGACAGATTTGTTGAAAATCTTACAAGAACCAACAGTGCCGTTTCAAACCCATATCAATTTCGAATTTTAAATCTTAAAAAAGATATATGTGCAAGTGTTTGATAATCAAAATACAAAAATAAACAGTGTCTAAAATTCTTACTAAAGTCTGACAAAACAAAATCAGTATTTTAATAATTTTCATTTAAACTTTAAATTGCTTTGTAATAAAAATATAAAAAATAGCTACCATTTCAAATTCATTATTAAAAAATTATTTAAAGTAAAAACAAATTAAACAAGAATTAAAATTATCATTTGAAGTGTCAAATAAATTAATACATACATTCATTTAAAATGGAGCAGTTAAAAAAGAAACGCACACAACTGAAAAGGTCACTTACAAGAGTGTTCAACTTTATTTCTGGACCTAATCGTAATTACAATGAAATAAAGGTACGTATTCCTGAATTTGATGATATGTTTAGAAAATACAAAGACATTCAAGATGAAATCGATATGTTATGGGATAATGATCCTGACATTCGAAATGAAGAAGCATATCGAATTGAAGTCGAGGAAATATATTTTACTGCAAAATTTATATATGCATCACTCACTCAAGAAAATTTGGATAATACTGTTGTAGAAGCTGCAGCGAGTACTTCACAATTAAATGAGGATTTGACTTCACTGTTACAAACAATGTCAACAACATTGACATCTGTCGTTAATTTGCAGTCGTCAAATATAAACGAAACAAATCGTAGCAACAATATTAATATTCCATTGCCCCGTATAGAAATTCCAGATTTTGATGGTAATTTATCTAACTGGGTTAGATTCAGGGATTTGTTTAATGCCATGATAGATGGAAAATCAAATTTGTCAAACGTCGAAAAACTAGAATACCTACAAACAAAGTTAAAAGGCGACGCTTTGTCAATAATAAAACATCTAACTCCTACCAACGACAACTATAGAGTAGCTTGGGATCTTGTAAATAAAAGGTATGACAAACCAAGCAAGATTAAGGAAACGTACATAAGGCTAATACTTAATCAACCTTTAGTAAAAAATAGTACTTTGGCTGAAATCAAACAATTTTACAATAACACAATCGAATGTTACAATGCGCTAACAGTACTATTTGATTCAGTTGATTCATGGGATCCTTTATTATTGTTCATTCTAAAGGAAAAACTAGATCGCGAAACAATGACTCTTTGGTATCGTCAACAAAGTGATAGCGAAACTGAAACGTTTAAGCAACTTTTGGACTTTTTGGAAAAACGGGTAGTAGAATTGGAAAATTTAGAGCATCCTTCCCAACCATTAAAGCCTCGAAAAATCAATAAGTTTGTTACAATGACGGCAACACCTCACTCGTGTCCCGTCTGCACAAAAGATCATTTTTTGTTCGCTTGTCAACAATTTAAACAGCTGGATATTTTAAAACGTAGAGATATCGTTCGCAAAAATGGTATTTGTTTTAACTGCTTAAGGGAAAAACATTTTGCAAGGAATTGCAAATCCAGTTCATGCAGAACTTGTGGCTTAAAACACAATACATTATTGCACCTAAATACTACTCTATCAACACGTAATGGCCAGCAACAAAAAAAAGACAACAACAATTCATCATCCATAATTGTAAACGCAAATCAACAGACCTCTACACAACAATCAACGATTTTGCCAACAGCAGTTATTCTGGTACGTGATAAGAGCAGCACATTACAACCTTGCAGAGCTCTCATAGATACTGGTGCTCAATCAACGCTTATTTCAGAAGCATGTGTTCAGCGTCTTCGGTTACCTAGATCGTACGACAAAACGGTGCTATGTGGGGTTGGGGGTGATAAGACAATTTACACTAAAGGAAAGCTACAGATAGAAATAGTTTCCGAAAAGAAGAAAACAACACTTATCGTTCAAACATTTTGCCTTTCAAGTCTTACACAGTACATTCCGTCATCAACAATAGCCAATCAAAACCTTTCATATTTTCAAAATTTAGAACTTGCGGATCCAGCCTACTATAGACCAAACCCTATTGACATTATTTTAGGCGCAGACGTGTTTCCTCATTGCATTTTGAACAAAAAAGTATCACATCCATCAGGATTCCCAACGGCACTTAGCACCATCTTCGGCTGGGTGATTATGGGTAATGTCAACAGACAGCCTGAAAGGTCAATTGTTGTGGCACATTTACATACTGGTCTAGACAAACAACTTCAACAGTTCTGGAAGACAGATGAGTGTAACATTGACACTATGCGTTTAAATAAATATGAAGAAAAAGCAGAACAACATTTAGAGGATATGGTTGAGCGGCAACCCGATGGCAAAGACCTAGTAAAACTACCTCTCAAGACTGACTCTGTTCAACTTAATGAATTGAAAACGGCAACCATTCAAATACAGAATCACATTAAGAAGTCTGCAATAGCTACAGAGCAAAAGATTTCCTACATGACACATCATGCGGTAGCAAACCCTGCAGTAAAGGAAACAACATTTCCGACAGACACTGATCTGAAAACACGTAATAACAAAGCTGCAACAGTCTCCGTAAGGCAATTAGAGTTGATAAGCAGCAACATTTTAGTCAGAAAAGCTCAGGAAGACCTGTATGCAACAGATCTTCGTGCATTATCATCAAACAATAAGATTCCTGTAACCAACAAATAAGCCAGTCATTCTCAACTCATCAGTAAAATTGGTACCCTGCAAGTGGGTGATTGTCTTCAACATGCGTTAATAAGTTATAATCGAAAGCACCCATATATTCTTCACAAGAATCACTTGCTCACAAAAGTTTTTGTACGTCATTATTATACCAAACGTTTAAATGCAAGACAACGCCAATTACAGTATATGCGAGCATTAAAATTTTCAATACCAGAAGTGTCGCATCTCATTAAGGAAACAGTTTACCGATGTACAACACGCATGCGGTGAAGACAGCAATCATATCAACAAAGTATAAGAGATCATCCTACATGCCGATCGCAACCAAGTTTAAAATTTTTGTACGTAGATGTTGACTTTGCTGGTTCGAGATATGCAAGATCTTGGAAAAGGCGTAGATACAAACTACACAAGTGGAGGCTAGCTGTATTTATTTCTTTGAATACAAAGGCAATTCATCTCCAAGCAGTAACAGAACTATCCATACAGACATTCATTGCTTCATTACAATGGTTTGCTTCCAGACGTGGAAAACCCCTTCACATATATTCGGAATATGGCACTAATGTTGTTGGTTGTAATCAGAAATTCAAACATTTATTTGATTTTCTTCAATCGAATTACTACACCATTCACAAGGAAATGACCAACGATCAAATACAATGGCATTTCATAATTCCATCATCATCAACCTTCGGTGGCATCTGGAAAACAGGTGTCAAAACTATCAAATTGCATCTCAAATGCATTCACAACAGTTATGGGCCAGGTGGTCCAATTATTATCTTAGCCAGATAATACAGCGTCCAATATCTAATGTGTGTCCAATTATTATCTTAGCCAGATAATACAGCGTCCAATATCTAATGTGTGCCCCTTATTTATGGAGTATTGAAAGGGAGCCTTTCAAGGTGGGCCGGTATGTCGCTGATCGCAGCTATTAAACAAAAATCATTATTTTATTTTTCATTGTATTTGAACTTGAATTGTGTTTTCTATATTTTTGTACATTTTTTATTTATACGAGTATTTGCAACAATGTAACAATGCAACTCTAAGTTTGAAGAATTACAATACATAGGTATATGTAGATAAGTTTTGCATTGTTACATATATTTAGTTAGATAAGTTATTTTAAGGCGTAGTCTTTAAGTCATCGTGTAACAGTCAATAAGAAAAGAAGTAACCGCATTAACCGGTGAAGAATAAATATGAATTAAATATACAGTCCGCGTTTTAATCACAAACAAGGATCAAAACAAATCTTATAATTGATAACTTCCTTTCCTTGGCATGCTAAAAGCAAAAAAATTTACAAGGATCTTTAAGTTACACTAGTAAAATCATAATTTTAAACTATATGGACATCTTACAATATGGCGGACAAACCTTTTTAAGAATAGGGGCACTGTTGCCCTCAGATAAAAGTATCGGAATTGGTTTAAACTTCAATTCAGGAACTTACGTATCTATCTGGCAATCACTGAGCTATAAGTTATTTATATTTTAAATACAATTAAGATGGAATAATAAAATAAATGTTAAAATAAAGTTCTAAAACATATATGCACATTTGAATTAATTAATTTTATATTCTCAAAACTTTTTTCCCCAACAATTATCGAGAAGTTAAATAATTACAAAATATGCACACTTACATACACACAAGCATGTTTATATGTATTTCCAAGTCTAAAATTTCATAATCCAAATTGATGACTTTCAATATTTTCCACTTAAATTCCCATAAAACATTGTCATGATCAAACAATGTAATTTATTATATGAGATTTTCACAAAAACCCACCTTTTCATTCTTAAGCTAACAAACAATCAAAATAAGCGGTTTAACTACACATCTTTTAATAACAATCTAAATAAATATGTATAAAATAATAACACAATCTACCTATAAACTAAGTAGAATTAAAGTTGTTGCGGCTTCTGCTACTCGTTTGCTTTTAACTTCAAATATTTTCACTAGCATTCATTCCCTAAGGCAAATTGAAGTATTGAGTATAAAATTTGAAATACATTCACGCACATGGTAAAGTGGGGATTTGGCGGAAGGAGGGGGGGAAGTGGGAAAAGCATATATAAAAGCTATGAAATCAAGTTACAACAACATCATTATACTTCAATATTTATATCAAAATAATAGAATGTAACAATTCATTATAATGATAGACATTTACCGGGGCTTATAAAAATTATACATTTTTCCGTCGACTTAAAAAGGTACAAGCTCAAATACACGCACACACATACACGAATATTTTTGTATGTGTAAATGTATGTATAAAGAAAGAATATGGGAATAATGAAACTTATTTGTTTTTATGGCCTAAAGGTAATAACAGCGACAAACAACATAAACAAAATGTAGAACGTCAGTTTGTGTTTTATTATATCAGTTTCAGGGGTAGAAGCAGGAAGTGAACAAATGAAACATGTTAGAACATAAAACAATAACATTGTATCGCATGCATTCCTGCCATTCATATGATATGGATTTGAAGATTAAAGGCTTAGATTGTTACAACCAAACAATAAAAATAAAATTGTTTTAATTTTATTTTAAAATCAATTCTCGTACAAAAAAAATAGAGTTTTTTATTTAGGTATTCAAAAAAAAATGTCAAGGGAGAAAATTTTGTAAATGAGTGCGATTAACAATTATGTAATGGAAGAAGGTCCAGTTTAATAGAGTAATGCAAGGCTGAAACGTTAAACCATTTCCTTCTAGTCATTTCCACGTAAAACGGTTTAAAGTGGGGAAAAGACGCTTTCTGCTAAGAACAAAATTGAACTTTTGCTTTGTACTGCCTGGGAATTTATTGTAATTTTTTACTGATTTGAGGTCTCTGTTGTTCTCCATCAGCTCCCATTCGAAGTTACAGGTATAAATCGTATATCTGACTTTTTCCAAAAATTAAAATTTCAAGAAACCATAACTTTACTCCTCATTAAGCGGTTTTGATGTTTGGTTTTTTAAGACGTTACTTTTGAAAAGCAAACAAATTTTAAAATATCGCAAAAAAATGAAAGTAATGGTTGTTAAATTAAAAAAAAATCATGAAAACTCCAAAATGGGAAAAAGTCTAAAATATTATTACTTTTACGAAAAGCCAAAAATCAACAAAATGAAACATCGATAATAAAAATCGATGAATGGGCTTCGCTTTTATTCACAATTAAATGAAGGCACCTCATTTTAAAATCAAGGAAAACCCGTAAATTACTTCTTTATGATTCTCAGGATTTATACAGGGTGTCCGCTAGCAAGGTATACTATTTTCTTTGTGATAAGTTTTTGATTAAATGAAAGAAAATGGATCTTATATTGATAAATGTTTTATTCTATGTCGGCAATAATGCATGAGATACAATATCAGATAAATGAAAACCTCTGTTAGCCTTACAAATGCGAACCATTTTGAGCAGACTTTCAATGCATTCTCACATCTTTTTTGCGGTATTTCATTGATTTCATCACGAATAAACCTTGCTTTTTAGATATCCCCACACAAAATAGTCTTGAGCAGTCAAATCAGGCAACAGTAGAGGCCAATCAAAATCACCATTTCCTGAAATAACTTGTTGCGGAAAGAGGTCTCACAGTAATTTCATTGTAATCCTGGCTGTATGCAATGTGGCACCGTCTTGTTGATACCACATGTGAACCAATCCCAAAGCATGCAGTTGTGGTATTAAAAAGTTTTCAATCATATCACGATATCGCTCCTCATTTATAGTTACCGTTACGACGTTTTCAGTTTCAAAAAGTAAGGTTTAAAAATTAAGTTAAGGAAATGTAGTCAAATATAATTAAAAACAATTCAAACTACTAATAAAAGGAACGAAATGGTTTTTTAAAAGCACTTCTTGCAAATTACTTTAGTTCTCTTTTGCTTTTATATGTTAAAAAATATTTTTATTTTTTAGACATTATTAATTTTTATGAAATATTATTAAAATAAAAAACTACAGCAGCCGAATATAAAACAAGTGGCACTTCTTAAGTAATACACCTACAGTTTTAGTTGCAAATGCACATTAAACTGTTTGTGCAATATTTTATTAATATTGCTTCAGTAGCACAGCTGCCAGATTTGACGATTGGACGATTTTCGCCATGAATTGGACGATTTTTGAAAATTAAAAATTGGCGGCTTTTTGAAAAAAAATCAAAGGCAGAATGAGATATTTAACTTTTTCATTTAATAAAAATATACATATTTTAAAATATTTAAGGCAATGTTTGTTTATATAAAACTATTTTTTAAAATCAATTCAGTTCGAATATATTTTATATAATAAGGATTAGAAAAGATGTAAGGAGGTCCTTAAAAAATAAAATCTCTGAAAAAAATTATTCGAATGTGGTGGTTATTAATCCACATAAAATTTTTTTAATGTCAAAAAAATTATTCGTGTCAAATAACTACGTTTGGAAAACACTGAAAAATATTAATACAGATGTTTTTGTTTTTTTATTTGCAGTTTAAAAAACCTGTTAGCATTTCGTGTGCCGAGTTTTACTATTATTAATTAAAAATTGTAACAAAAAGATATTTTCAGGTTGACGATATCTTTAAGGTTTAAAAAAGTATTTTTTGACAATTTTTTTTATATTTTACTTAATTTAAATTTTTGAAAATTTCAAATTTATAAATTTGACGATATTCAACCAAACCTATCTGGCAGCTATGTGCTGTAGTCAAGTATGCATTTTTTTTGGAAAATATTTTTTAGTGGGTGTAAGTCAATGCAAATGTGAAAAAAGCGCGAAATATTTTTACCAAACAGCCAATATATTGTCGAATTTTTGTGTATTATGACTGTGAGATCATAAGTCATTTTAATGGTGGAACCCATTAAACGAATTTTCTATAGTAAATAAAAGTTACACTTGCAACTACCACGACTGTCATTACATCTACTTGTAGCAGCTAGTGAAGTTAAAAGCAAGAATGAGAAATATTTCGATAAAGAGGGAAGTATGCTGAAATCAGGGATATTTTCTGTGAGTTTTTAAATTTAAAGAAGCTGTAAAACTAAATTTTAATCCAATTCGATAAAAAAGGGCATACATGCTCAAAATTTGAATAACGTTGACGTGTCACAAAAATGAACCAAATATATCGATAAGTACTTAACGTCCATTTTGTTAATTTTTGTCTCGTTCAGGGTCGAAAGACCTTTGTTTTTTAATCTCAAAAAATTAAAAAAAAAAAACAAAAAATTTTAAAAATACTTTGCGTCCACTTAACTGATTTTAGACCTTAAGTTGGGTGAATATTTCTTACTTTGAAATTACTTTTTGTGTGCCTACACCAAGCTTGCACAAGGAAAGTAACATAAGGCATCAAAATATAACTTTTGCTTTTCCCCCCTTAGGGTTTAGATTTTAAAGAAGCACCAAAATCATATTCTTTTTTTACAATTTATTTGTATCGCTATTGGTCAAGAAGTAGCAAAATATAATTTTTTGCCTTATTTACCTCTTAGGGCCTAAATTGCAAAAAAAGCTACTGACCTTTTCTGTTTATTTGTTGTGTGATATTTTACTTTGTTTCTATGGTGTCCTAGTTTCGATCGAACAGTCATTAATGCTTTTCTTTTATGCACATAAATATGGGTATTTAAATTTTAAGGGCCAATGTGAGTTTTGAACAAAACACATATTATTTAGAAAGTTATTGTTATTTCTTTTTATTATGATAATGTTGGTTTGGTTGAATTATGTATGGAACAAAATATCGGCAAAATAGCCGCTGCGATATCGGCGGCACACCTCCATCCATTGGTCCAAATTTGCGACTACGCTGAGGCATTACTAAGTTTCAATGGCGTAAATGTGCCTTATTATCTTATCTATAATCTCTTAAATTGTTGCTGGCTTATCGGCATACAGCTTTTCTTTAATAAATATCCCAAAAAAAGAAGTAAAAAGGTTTCAAATAACACGATCTTTTCGGCCACCACCACGTGAGATAACACGGCCATTGAATTTGTCGCGCAAAAGAGCAATTGCTTCGTTAGCTGTGTGGCAAGTGGCATTGTTTATTTGAAACCACATCTCGGTCACATCCATATCTTCCAATTTGGGATATAAAAAGTTCGTTATCGTCTCACGATAGCGAAGACCATAAACAGTAACTGCCTGAGCGGTCTTGATTTGGAAGAAATATGGCCTGATGATGCCGCCAGCCCATAAACCGCACCAAACTGTGACTCTTTATAGGTGCATTGGGTTTTTGACAATCACTCTTGAATTATCAATCGTCCAAATAAGGCAGTTTTGCGTATTGACGAATCTGCTGAGGTGGAAATTTGCCTCATAATTGAAGATGAGTTTTGTTTTCGCAAACTGATCATCCACGGTCGCCATTTCTTGCCACCCCGCTTACAATGAAGACGTTTGGAATGGTCAAGAGGTCTTCGTTCTTGAGTCAACTGCAGCTTGTTATTGTGCAAATGCAATTCCTTACGCATAACGTTTATCAGCGTAAGAGATGCAATCGGGGGCACGATGACAAGTTGGAGTGGACGGATCTTCAGCCTAACTATCGCGATCAATATTTTCTGTAGTACGAGCAGGCACAAGTTTTCTCATCTCCTTCAGGTTTGCTCAAATTTTTGCACGATTTTGCCGTTTATCTGGATATTTGGACGATTAGATTGTCCGAAAAAATCACGAAGTGCATGATTTGCATTTTAATTTGAATGTCCATTTTCATAACAAGCCTGAAAAGCTTCAATGCGTTGCTCGATTGTGTGTCCTTCCACAGTTCAAATTGAGTTAGTCTAAAATTGAAAAATGTCAAACTAAATGCAGGAAAAAAACTTGACGTCTAGGTGTGGTTCAGATTCAACAACGGCCCTTAAGATTTAACGACTCTTTATATATAAATAGGTTGACATATAATTATTATTAAATATTTACATGAATTTGGTCATAAAGTGTAAGAGTACATCCCCAACTTATAACGAGAAAAAACTATGTACATTGCAACAAGAATAATGTGTTCAAATATTCGCGAACATTATGCGTAATGATAATAATAATAATTTTAAATGTTGCATGAATTATGGCGTATATTTGTGAGCGTTTTCCATTAACGCTTTATGTTTTTAACAAACAAAAAATATAGTGTAAATGACACTAAGAAAAGGTAAAATGCACGGTTGCACACAGATGCCAACGTATTTAATAAAAACTCAGACACATTAAATAGATTTATAATTAAGGAAACCAAGAGCAAAACATTCAACTGCAATTTGATGCCAGAAAAAACCTGTTTAAATATTTACTTTACTTAAAGCCTTTTTTATCAAGCTCTCAAGAGGGCAGACAATAAAAATGTATAAAAAAATTTAATAATAAATGAAATCAGGTCTGATCTGCCCTTGTTTAAATAACCACTTAATAAAGTGTAAGCAGCACGTAACTTCATGTGTTTTATATTACTTTTTTTTATAAAAGCACAAACATACATAACGAACGTTCATACTTATACTTTAATAGCTTCCTGCCTTTACTTACTTTTAATCACTAACAAATTTTCGTATCTAGTCCCTGGAGAAATGGATTTTTATGTTGCACAACTTAATCGTTTATTATACTTATAGAGGGACGCACACACATGCACACACTCTTCCTCATTTACTGGTTTTCTTTAACAAGAAATTTGAGTTTTATTATGAGAAGTGGTTAATAATAAGAAGAAGGTGTATTCTATGATAAAAAAAGTTTTGCAGGAAATTAAAATCTGTAACATGTTATGGGTATGTGTGAGTGTGATAAAATGACCAAAGCATTCTTATACATCAATATATGTCTTAATAAGGAATCTTCCTTACTTCATCATTCTTGTGTTAACTACATTGCACAGTGTGATGAAGGCGGCAAAAATTAAAAAAAAATAAGTGATAGAACTTAGAGTCTTTTGATATACCCAACAATCCGATTTAGCCGAACTATTTCGTACTGCAAATATTGTAATGAAAATACTTTGTGCCGGCCTTAAAGTCGATAGCAATTCTTGTTTTTGAAATAGAAAACTTTACAAAATTTTAACGTTTGTATGTATAATAGAAATGCCATGTTAAATGTTTAAGGTCGACAGTTTTAACAATTTTCAGCATTATTTGTATTAAAACTTAAATAAAAGCTGTTTATTTGTATTGGGGGTTCCCCTTCCCTGTTCCTATCCAACTATGTTTTCCAAAATATAAGAATTATTCTATCATTACTTTTTGTAGAACATTCGAATGGTATCGAAAATGGGACAAAATTTTTTTATTTGTATGGGGGATAGTCCTTCCCTTGCTCATGTCCAAATAATTTTTTTCAAAAATGTGAGCCTTGTTGCCCAAATACTTCTTGTATAACATAAAGCGTATTCAATATTAGATAAAAACTGTTCATTTGTTTGGGAGCTGCCCCTTTCGCTGCTCCCACCCAAAAAATTTTTACGCTAAAATGTAGGCCTAATTGTCCAATTACTTCTTGATGAACGCTTGAAATCAATAGCTGTTACAGTTTCTGACATAAAACATATCAAAAATTTCATAAAAAATGTTAATTTGTATTGGGGCTACCTCACCTGCTCCTATCCAAAATGTTTTTCCAGTTACTTCTTAAGGAATATTTAAAGTCGATAGCTTTTATAGTTTCCGAGATATAGCGCATGAAATATTTCACAAAATTTGTGCAATTGGAGTTTCCGTCTTCGCCCCTCTGCCTGAACCGTCACCAGGTTCGCATTCAAATAACTTCCTAGCTGGAGCATTTTCATTTATTCTAACAATATGACCTAGCCAAAGTAAATGTTGATTTTTAGTACAAGTCACTATGTCCATGTAGGCAAACATTCAGCTCCCGGCTTATGCGACACTGGTATTATTCATCAGCACAGAGTGGTTCCCCTGGAACGCTCAAAGCACTGCTTCATCTGCTTTCGCATATACCAATGCATCAGAACCACATATAAGCACAAGTAGTCTCATTGCCTAATATAGTGATTTTGGTCTGCCGGGAAGTTTTTTTAAAATTTTTGTTATTGAATCTTCCCTTATGCGAATTAACAATTGATATTCAAGTCTTGAAAATTATTTCTGCCGGGAAGTGACTTTGATTTTTAACTGCTTATTTATTCTAAAGTATCATTTATTGGCCAATATGTTCTTCTGTTAATCTCAAAACTGATATTATTATTCGTTTTGATAAAACTGTTGACTATTTCAAAATTTGTAAAATTGTAGTTCCCTTTTTGCCTGCTTGAAGTATGTTAGTACCTACTTTATTACTAAAAATTAAAGCCAAACCAAATAAAAAAGCTTGAGTTTGGTTTTATTTTGTACTTTAAAAATAAACATCTTTTCCATTTTTAATTCTTCAACTTCGAACAAATCGAATTTTTTTTTTTATTTTGGTAAAAAAATGTGTTTATTTTTTTAATGAAAGCATAAAACTTTTTGTTTTTGATTTGTATTTTACGGTCTCAGGAGCTAATGGAGGTGTTTTCAAAAACAAAAAAAATTAATTTTATTTTCTTTATCAGGCTCAAGTTCAATACTATACTAAATTCTCATTTATTTTCAAATGAAGAAATTAATATTTTACTTTTTACTACTTTATAACTTAGTGTTAAAACTTAGATAGAGATGGCGTTAGTAATAGGAAATGGAAAAAAGAAAAAGCTTTGGTTTAGTTGGTTTAAGTGGAAAAAACTTCGTGCCGACTCACCTCGCCACATGGATCAGTGGGTTAAATGGCTGATGTTTTACAACCAAATTAATAA
Source organism: Melanophora roralis (assembly GCA_963583895.1). Classification (NCBI taxonomy): domain Eukaryota; kingdom Metazoa; phylum Arthropoda; class Insecta; order Diptera; family Rhinophoridae; genus Melanophora; species Melanophora roralis. Next base: position 52,046,979 of record OY757187.1, read on the forward strand.
CTAACAACCGAACAAAGAGTACTGATGATGAAAATCGTAGCTGTTTTTCGAAAATGCATTCTACTCGGCTAGTATCATTAAAAATCTTGTTTTTTCAATAAAATTTTCCTTTCTTAACTAACGCTAATAAAGTAGTAAAAAGTAAAAATATTAATTTCTTCATTTGAAAATAAATGAGAATTTAGTATAGTATTGAACTTGAGCCTGATAAAGAAAATAAAATTGTCTTAAAACAAATAGTTCAACTAATAAATAAAACGAAAAACACAAAAAAAATTAATTTTTTTAATAAAAAAAATTTTTTTTGTATTCTTTTCCGTTACCTATTGCATTGATGACAAAGGATTTTAAGATGGAAGAACATATGTATTTGTGTGAGGGCTTGCAAATAAGTTTGAGTTTCTTGTACATAATAGTGAAAACATCATAATCATAAGTACAATTCGGTTCTAATAACAAACACCTGCAACAACAATGGCAGCAGACAAAAAATGTTAATAAAAGAAATTATCCTTTACGACAATTATTTGCCTACTCAAGCAAATAAATTTTTGCCTATGCTTTTATTTTGTCTTTCATTCATTCATTCATACGTTATTATATTTTAGGATATAAGGATATATTAAATCTAAACGTTAAATTTATTAAAACATTTTCCTTAAACGCATTGTGCAAAAATATTGGAAGGCCTTTGTGCGCTAAATGTGTGCGTTTGTTTGTGTTTTAATACCCTTCACATAATTGATAAGGGTATATATAAGTTTCTCGTTTCATTTGTGATTTCTTTGATATCCATTTGCAACCTCATAAAGTATATTTTTTCTTTGTTCTTGTAGATGGGGAAGTCAATTTAGCAATGCCCATCTATCCGAGCTATGGTTGAAGTCTACTTTTTGAAAGCGCCCGATCTCGAAAGTGGTATTGAATCATCAGAAATATCAGCGAAAAAATCGCTCCTGAAATCCAGCAAAATCACCCGATAACTGACCGAGATATAAGCCAGTAGCCAAGACTATCTTAGTTTATTTCGCTAAAATTTGTACATGAATACCTCTAAAACTGCCCCGGAGTTACCCCTACAAGGGTGCAATATAAGACAGGCTCCCATTAATTTCACTTACACCCTATCTCCGCCCCCTAAGAGGGTTGCCATTCAAAGTTAAATTTATAATTTTTTTTTTAAATGCTCCCACAGCTTCTAGGGTGCTCCTCCAAAGGTCAATAGTAAGAACGACCCCAGTTAATTTTTTCTCGCCCCTAACAGGGTTGCAATACAATATTTGAAATCATTAAGGTAAAACCACTTGCAAATTTCCTGGAGTCGCCCTTTTAGGAATGAAATGTATTTCACACCCCATTACCTTTATCACCTAAGGCGGTTGCCATGCATAATTTACAAAATTAATGTAAAAACGCCCATGACTTCCCTAGAGTCGGACTTAGAGAAATAAAGTTAACGACCAATCCCCATTAGTTTCCCCTCCCGAACATATTCTTATTGCCTAAAGGGCTCCAATACAGATTTTGGGGCATTGTAATAAATCTCCCCTACAACTTCCAGGGTGTCCGTGGATAGGTCAAATTTAGAATTGATTGGATTTTTTCTTGCAAACATTTTCCTCAAACATACTTACCCCCTTTCTCCACACAAAATTTTTAAAAGTTATGATAAAAACCTCTACATGTTGAGAAGCGTATGTAAGAGTCGGCACAGTCGAATATAGCGCTCTTACTTGTTGTATTTTGTTACACGTTACATACATACAATAGACATTATTGAGTGCTTTTGTTGAGTACTTAATAAAAATACAAAGAATTTGCTTTATTGGCAATATTTATGCATTGCTTGATAGTTTCACCTCAATAAGACAAATACAATGAAAATAACACGAATATATTGCAGTTATGGTAGTGTATAGATGTGTGATGGTTGCTAGATTTCAGAATTTGATCTTAAGGAAGGGAAAAGTTTTAAAAAAAGAATTTTGAAACGTTGAATTTAAGATACTTCGTAGCTTCTTGCATAAAAAACTAATGTTTACAAACATTACATGGGACTTTATGTCAGCCAAGAAGTTTTTGAATTTATTTAGTTTACAAGTTTATAAAAAAAATGTATGAATAATTGTATGTATACACAAAAATTCAAAAATTTTAAATTCAATATTTTCTATTTTACTTTTTCTAGACATATATCTGTGTATCAAATTGCATATGCTTCTATACATATCAAAAAATACTTTATTATGTATATTATTTAAATTTTTTTTGCACCTTTAGAAAAACCTCATCCGTTATTTAATTTTTTTATTACAATTTTTTTGTTGTAATTCGACAAGCTTCTGTTTCCGATTTTATTTGTATTATAATTTTATTGTTTTTCTGTTTGTTGTTGACAGACAGACATCAGCTGCAAAAATCTGTGCAATTATTTTGCAAACAATGAAATTGTCTTTTTATTAAGTCACACTCCTGTATAACAAACAATATCAAACCACGTGTAAGCCAAACCCAGCCACATGACGAAGGAACACACACACACACACATACACAATGAAAAAAGTCATATAAAATTGTATATTTAGTTGTGACAAAACAAAAAACCCAAAAGGTGGAAGGGTGGCTGGAAGTCATTTAAAATTTGCATCCAATATGTGATTGTGTAGTCATTCAGTCGTCTTCTTTTTGCCACGTTTGCCACTTTTGTTGTCCTATAATGTTGTACGTTTTTGGGAAAAAGGAATTTGGAATCAGGTGTTTCAGTTGTAACTTTGATTTGCAATTGTTTAATATTTAAATGGTTTTTTATTCTTACCTATGCAAAAAGTTTTTTTTTTGAAATATATCGAGTGTTGTTTGGATATTGAAAAAAGGGACGTTCGTTTGTGTTTTTAAAGAGGATTTTATAAAATAAGAAAAAAGTGACCGTAAAATTTTATTTGAAACAGAACAGGAAAGGAATAAAGATAGTGGTAGCATACAATAACTAACTATAGAAATATATTAAATATTTATTTCAAATATAAAAGCTGAACACTAACATACTTAAAAGAACAACTAAGAGAATAAAAGTAGTAAGAATCCAGCCGCCTTATGTCCTTTACTGCAGTTCACTCTGTCTTACGTTAGTATAATGTGTATTGTAAACTCTCAAAAAAATTTTTAAGTATAATCTACTTGAAAATTGATGCGGTATTTCATTAATTTCATCACAAATATTTTATTTGAGTTGCTAAAGCTTTTCTTTTTGGTTTGCATAAGCCTTGGATATTTAAAATACCCACAAAAAACGTCCAGACCAGTCAAATTAGGCGAACGTGGAGGCCAATCAACATCACTATTTCTTAAAAATAATTTGTTTTGAAAAGAGGTATCGCAATAATTCAATTGTGATCCTGGCGGTATGCGATGTGACACGGTCTTGTTGATACCACATGTTTATAAAGCCCAAAGCATGCAGTTGTGGCATTAAAAAGTTTTCAATCATGTCACGATATCGCTGCCCATTGACACTTACCGTTACACCGTTTTCAGTTTTAAAAAAGTAAGGTACAATGATTCCTCCTGACCAAGCTGCTCACTAGATTGTCACTTTTAATGGATGAAAAGGTGACTGATAAAGAATTTGAAGGTTTTCTATTCCCTAGAAACGATTATTCTGTTTATTTTTATATCCATTCAAATGAAAATGTGCTTCGCTTCACTCATTATAATTTTTTTATGAAAATCGATGATTAGTTTTGATAAAATGTTTTAAAGATTAAAATAAATTTGGCACGTATCTACTTCATGACTGCCAAATATGAACTCTCAAGGCTAATGTTTACCAAATGGCGAACAATCCGTATCTGGAACGTTTTAAAACCTTAATAAAAACCCAGTTCAAAAAGTGTATTTTTGTACTTTAAGATATATTTTGTATCTTCCTGATTAGTACAGATAAAAATATAATTCAACTTGCGTTCGACGGCTATAGAAACGGTTTTAAATAGTAAATGCAAAACGTACTTTTTAAAGTTTTTTGTTACTTTTTTTATAAAAATGCCTTTTCCAAACTTCAGCTATTTTATGATATTCTTTTAAGGATTATTAGACTAGAGATATATAATTAAGTACATTACCTAGATTAGGGTCAAGAGTCACTCTGTTGCTCAAATAGTACTTTTTGCATTTTATAAATTTTTTTAAAAATAAAAATCTACATTTGTATAAACTTAAAGACTGTCGATCAAAATTTAGTTCTAAGCTGGGCCACAAGTACTTCAGTACATTTAGGTACTTTTCTGCATTTTTTGAGAAATTTATTTGAAGAAAATTAATCTATGATCAGGTCAAAATCAATTTAATTGTTTCAATTCTTGCTTTATTGAGGTTATGAGTCTAGAAAGTTTGAAATCAGGACTATTAACCCAAATTGAAACCAAGAGGTGATTAGATAGTCAAAAAGTATATTTTTTATATTTTTGGCATATTTTTGAAAATTTTGAGACTTCGGATCTACATAATTATATTAAGGCCCACTGACTTTAATTAAGGCCAAAAGTCAAAAAAATGGTCAAAGAGTACTTTTTCCTCATTCAAGGATCTAGAAAAATATAAATAAGGAGCATTGATATAAAAATTCAACTTAGAACACAAAAAGTACTTTCTTTTGGTAGCTTTTGTATTTTTGGGGTTATGAATCGACAAATATGATATAGCCCGGAGTTAACTTCGCTTGGATGCAGTCCGATCTTTCTGATATGATAGTAAACCATGGCCAAAACTCAAAGTGACCATGTATTTCAGGTTTATAATCACACGATTTTTACAGCTTTTTACAAATGTAAGTCTACATATACATATCCTAACTATAACGAGAGACTTAAGATCACTTCATTAATCGAATAAAGCATGTCCTCCTATCCTCCTAGTTGTCAATACAAGCTTGTAATCCTAGCATAGGTGGTATTTTAAAGATATTAAAAAAAATCAAAAGCATCTGTATCAATAATAAATAACCATAAGATTCAAGGTTTAAACATGACTAAGCCAACGTAAACATTTAATTTTGATGCGCGCAACTATGTCAATGTTGGCAAACAGAGCTCATGGTTCATACGACGCCGGTATTCTCCGTCAACGAAAATTGATCCATAGATTTTCCGAGGAATTTTCTTCTCGAAAAATTTAAGCACTGCGTCATCTGCTTTCGCAAGTTCTTATACATCAGAACCATTTATATAAGTACTGGTAGTATCAGTGTCTTGAAGAGAGTAATTTTTGTTTGTCGGGAGGTGGCTTTGTTTTAAATTGCCTACTCAATTAGTGCACCAAATGAAAACCAGTAAAAATAATAATAAAATCAGGTGCTGTATTGCTGCCTTCGATCCGAATCAAATTTCTAAATTTCTTTATTAACAGCATTGACAACTCGATCGAGCGAGTAAAATTTCGATTCGAATCGAATGCAATGATTTGGCCCCAGTATGAATGGTTACCATACTTATATTTCGAATCGTTTGTTGTACAATTGAAAAACCTAACACATTATTTAATTTGACGCCCAATTTAAAATCATTAACTCCTGAAAGAATAATCCATATATTTATCACATAAAATTATTTAAATGCTATTTTGTTTTGATCGATATAATCAAAACTTGTTTTGCTAAGAAATTTATAAGAAAACGTTTAACATACTTGAAAGTATTTAATAAAAATATATTTTTTGCGAAAAGTCTTAATGAGGTTTTTTTAAGAATTTTTTTTTTAATTTGATTGTACTAACATACACATTGCCAGCATCGCATTAAACAACTTTTACTTATCTAGAACATACAGTTTTTATGTTTAATTCCTCCTAAGAGGAATTACTTGAACAGCATAGCCGTCATGTGCAACGTGCAAACAGATATTCATTCCTGCCAATAAATACAAAGTTCTTGCAACTTTGTTGTGAAAAGGTTAAAATAAGAAAATTAAAAATACCACACCTTTTGTCGCAAATATAGACATAGATACGAGTATTTGAAATCAAAAGGAGCTGAATAAAGCAAAATTAAATAACAAATGTTTTCTTTACTTGCAATGTCAGAAACAGACAAGAAATGTAGCAATAAATAGACAAAATTCAAGTTAAAAAACAAAAACAAATGCTGTGTCCAAAACTTTATTCCTATATTAGTTTTTATAAGGCAATGCCTAATAAATTATCTTGAAGTATAATACTCATACGCAGACTTTATTCAAAATTTTTTTTAAAATTTGTTCGAAGACTTACTTTAAATAAAATAAACTTGATTAAACTGGTGGCGAATTTCATTAGTAAAGAAAAACCTTTTACAATTTGAATGCCAAAAGCATAGAAAATTCGATCGGTAATAAATGCTGTTATTTGAACCAAAATAACAACAACCCCAAAGTGCTTTCAGATAAAAAATAAAAGCTGTGGCGCTACCATATATGACAAAATTGTAGGACTTCAACCTATTTGTTTACTAAAGAAAACTGGATAAATAGTCGGGCTTCAGGGCAGGGCTACATATTATATACATACATCGGTTAGAATAATTTTAAAACTTCCACACTTTCCCCCTAACTTTATAAAATAAAAACCTTTTATTAAGCACATACATTGTGGCTACATATCAAAAATAACTGTTAAACGAAAATCTAAAATATATTTAAATATAAAAAAAAATTAAATTAAATTAAATCTAAATTAAAATCAACCTGAAAAAATAAATTAATGATTTCTAAAATTTGATTTTTATTTTCTTGGCAAACATTACAAAAATGCTCTTAAAATGTTAAAACTAAATGGCTGTCTGGCAGAAAAAAGAAACACAAAAAAATAATCATAATAAATTTTGTTACAGAAAATCAAATCATTGCCAGCGTATGTATTTTGTGATACGACTATGGAAAACTCAGTTTTTGTGCCCACAGAACATACGGAGAAGAGGTATTATGTGTTTGTGCAGATGTTTGCAGTACACATATCTAATGGACTGAGATCCACCTTCAGGTATACCGATCAACCCAGAATAACTTCCTAAGCCGATTTAAGCAGGTCCATCTGCCCTTGTAATAAAAGTTTAGGTCGCATTTTTTAAAAATATTTTGATGAAATTTGGCACAGATGGGGTTTTTGCACTAGTTTTTGTGGTGATGAGCGGTCTATTTTTTAACATGGCTCCCATACTATATCTTTCCAAAATAACCTACGTAAGGATATAACTGACTCAAATATACTATATCTACACAAAATTTTGAGCATGTGTACAAGTTTATGTCAGTAACAAGTATACTGAATACTAATAATATCGGTTTATTTTTTGATAAGGACCTCTTATGAATATGTTCCCGGAATAATTTTTTTGGGGTAAACTCTCTTGAATATTATGCCATTTCACATAATTTAGCATATGTGTCTAGCTTCATACCGTCAAATTATATGCCGACATTAATATTAATGTCCAAAGGGAAAAATCATTTAGGGTTATAACTGACTCTATCCTTATAAAATGATGCATAGGTGTCTAAACTTTTTCCGTCAACTTGTGTACTGAATACAAATGTTATTGGTAATTCTTGTATATAACCCCATACAAATTCCCACCCGTTATATAAATTTCAGGGTTAAAATTCCCTCGAAAATTATTCCATATTCACAAAATTTTTCGTGTTCGTATTCATTGAGAATAAAAACTTTATTTTTTTTAACCTTTTTAATTGCGAAACAATTATGCTCCTTTTCTAAATTAATATATTTGCAACCTTTTTTTAAATAGAAATGATCTAATTAAGTTTTGTAAAGAGTGGTCTATTATCAAGCGTGCTTCTTATGGCAGCCGTTTACCTGCAAATCAGGTTAACCTTCATCACACAGCCACTTTAACCTGCGTACACCTTGCACATACGATGGTACTTGAAATAAAATAATTTGTGTTGCCAAGATATTTCGTGTCATTTCTTTGGAGCACCGTATGGTTGTTAATGAGAATTTGGGGGACGATTTCTTGCGTAGAGTAAAGGTAACATGGGTGCATTTTTGTTCATTTATTTTAATACTTCATAACTTTGCCCATTTCTCTACTTCGGATACGTGATGTTGAAGTTGTTTTGAGGTCTCTTTAGGATCTTTATGATTACTGAGAAAGGCGGTACCATCAGCAAATTTTGACGTATGAGTAAGATTGTTTGTGGGCATATCTTCTGTGGGAAGCAAATAGAGAATTGGACCTAATATACTACCTTTAGGTACTCCCGCCCCTATTGGTTAAGGACAGCTTAACCAGTTTTCTTCTTTTATTATAAATTGTCGGCCAGTTATGTACTTTTTCAAAAGGTTAAAGATATTCACTGGTATGTTCAGCTTTGACTTGTTTAACAGGGCTTCATGTCAAACTTTATCAAAGGCTTGAGAAGCATCTACAAAGAGCGCGGAGCAGTATTTCTTTTCCTCAAAGGCTTTTCTTATAACCTGTACCAATCTGTGGGATTGTTCGATGGTACTACGTTGATTTCTAAATCCAAATTGATGATCTGGAATGCAGCTTTTCAAACAGTGGAGCCTGTAAGACTGCACCTTCGAAGGATCTTTTCCCGGCTTAGGAATCATCTTTACCAAAGCAGCTTTCCATACAGGCGGGATTAAATAAGATCTAACGTCAAACTTATCTTAAAAAAAAACTAAGCCTCACAAATTCGTGTTTTTTTGTTGAAATTATTTTTTCTTGCAAATATGATGGAACTTTTTCTTTAACCTAACTCAGCGTATATTTCGCCTAATGGAAACAAAAGTGGTATTAAAATTTACAAATAAAAGTGAATGGGTGTTGTGGTTCTTGATCTTGTGTTCAACTGAAAAAACACATAAAATTTTTAAAAAATATTAACACTTGTACACAATAAAGGTCGTAAGTCAATTCCAAATGTGTTTTCTTTTGATAAAGTCTAAGCTCTAAGCTCTAATTACTACTTAAAGATGACAAGCTTGAGATCTTAAAGTCCGCTATAGCCAGCGATTGGCTGGCTGTGCAGTTCTAGTAGCAAAAAAATTGTTTTTGGGGGAGTTTAAAGATATCCTCTGATGCGGGGGAATTCTCTTAACATTTCCCATTTCACACTTTAAAATAAGCCATATATGATAAAACATCGGGGGTTAAATATCGGACTCTGGCATGCTTCATCGATTTGATGTCCTCCCAGAATGCCCTACACTTGCTATTCCTTGCAGTCGCCATTTGAAGTAGGTGTTCTGGCAGATTTTAGTGACCCTTTAACCCTATTTTTATCTTGCTTAAAGCAGGTTTTTTAGCTAAGGTGTTTGCTAAGTCATATAATAATTTAGGTCACCCCAGAAAATACTCGTCTTTCTGCCAACTGATGTTACTCTTCCAACCTGTCTATTATTGTAATGAAATTCTCTGAGCTCCTCATGTGAACTGCTTCTTTTTTAAATAATAATGGTCAGATCTTTCGTTGGGTATTTCCTATTATCCTGCAATGTTTAAGCACCCATTTAGTGCGTACTTGATCAAATTCCCAAAAATCATTAATCATCTTCTTACATTTCTAGATTTGGTGCCTTTAGACATAATAATATTATTTGATTTTTGACTTTCCGTACAGAGGTTCCGTGCACTGGAACTGCATATGCCCTTGGCCAGAAGAAAGATTCAATGATTGATCATGCCTTTATTAGGAGAAAATTTTGTGGTCTTGTTAGAAAAAGTATATCTCGGTCTCCCGGCTTCTAATAAGGAGATTAGTCCCGCTTTTTTTAACCCTAAAGTTATCAACTGACCCAAAATCCTGTAAAAAAGACTGTCAATTTGGTATCAGAATAATGCCTTTAGACTTGAACTTTCCTCAAGCTACACAATTGGCAAATTCATTTATCTCTTTATAATCCTACAGTAAATAGTCAAAATAATTTTTATAGCCCCCGTGAGAGGGGTGCTAATTGCTCCATTTATTCCAACGTAATTTTAACGTTTGACTTTTTATTGAATTTTACCATTCCACCCACGCAAAGTATAGTAATAGTCTAATTACGATTTTCTTAAGTTTGTAGGTCTTCCTTATAATCGAGCCTAATTCCATGCCCATGGCCCTTCTCCATAGCGCTTAAAGTCAATGATAACTTAGTGCTCTTTCCCCCCAGTGGTGCTTTCAATTTAGTTTTCGATCTAGAACTACTTTCAGGTGCGTCATTCACTGAAAGATTACTTTTGAAAATATAAACTTTACTTTCAGACTTAATCCTTTATGCTGAGTCTTAATGCGTGGTTTTTATGATTTATATTGCCGTTTTAAAAAGCTGATTTGGGTTCTTTCTTTTTAGCAGAAGTGGCAAAATAATGCCACTTTTTACACTTTATGTTGTCCTCAATAATAATACATTCCGTAAGTTATACTCCTGCTGCTAAGCATGTGATAGCCTGAGACTTATCCAAGAATTGGAAATGAGTGACGATATGAGCTTTCTTTATGCATTGTATACAGCAAAAGTATTAAATATGTTTTGATGGTTTTTTCTGTAAAGTGTGACTCCACGTGTAGATTGGGGCTAGAAAAATGAAAATTCATACAAAACTATGTATGCATTTCTAAAACCTTTAAGACTTGATTTTTGAGTTGATTTGATTTGTGAGTTTTTGTATCAGTTTTTTATTGGTTTTTTTTTCATCTCACATTAAATGTGGCATCATATATTTTTAACACGTCTCAATAAACTAAAAACGATATGTTTAATTTTATGTTAAACACTATCATATGATTTCATTTCTGGTTTTTAAATATTTTTCACATATCTTTTACCGTTTATTAAAATTTTTTTAATCTCCTTTTTCTTTGCCACAAAAAAGGAGATTATAAGGAAATTATATTTTCAATTTCATTTATTTAAGTTGTACGTAACCACAAGAGCACGTATAAAATTTAGTTTCTACTTACTGCCATCTCTTTTAGATGAAAAAATATAGTCGAACGCAAGTGTGTGTATAATTTTTAAGATAAATTTTCATATTTTATATATTCAACCAGAAATGATTAGAATTAGGAAATTCATATATGTTGAAAGTTTAAAAGTGCACACATACAAACATAATTTGAGACACTAGTTAAGACAGTGGGATCATACTTATGCTTAGTTCCAGTATGATCTTAAAAAATTTTAAATATTTATAAAATTATAAAAATTTAAAATAAGCTAAGACTGCTAACCATTTTCATTGTTCAAAATGTGTTTCTTAAATATTTATGAAATAAACGAAATTTTAGGTATTATTATGTTTTATTTTTTAATTTAACAAAATTTAAAAAAATTTTTCAATTTAAAATATTTTTAAATTTTTAAAACTTTTTTGTCTGCTCCACTGTATTTTTTCTTTGAACCCAACATAGACTTAAACTTTACGTATGAATAGCCATTCATATATTCAATTTAGAAAAACAAACCTTTTTTGCTCAGTTTTTTATTTGTTTTTTATTTTGTGGAAAAACCTATGAACTATACAAGCGTAAATTGTAACTACTCTAAAATTATGTTTAACTAAGAAAATTGTAAGTGAGTACAAATCATAATATATGCGAATGAGTAACTCACTTCTTAATCTACAAGCAGATACATACACACACATAAGAATAACAAAAAGTAAAGTTTTGGGAAGGCCTTCGAATGCTACTAGTGTAGAGAAGGATACATAATTTTCAACGACTAAAAAAATGTTGGTTACTTTTTGCCTTTTTAAGATTATGAGTTTAAAAATATAAGAAATTAAAATTATTGAGCGACTCACATAGAGACGGGCAGTCAACTAAGTGCACATTTCTGATACATTTTTGACTATCATAGTACTTTTTCACATTTCTGGTCCTTTTTTTATCATAATATCTTTTTTCACATTTCTTTTTTAAGATAATGAGTCTAGAAATTTGAACTGAATAATTGGTGACTCACAAAGAGGTCGGCAGTCAACTAAGCGAAACAAATATTTTGTTCACATTTCTGGTGTTTTTATGTCTTTTTGAGATAATGAGACCAGAAAAATAAGATTGAGAACAATGGACCACGAAATGGGCGAAAGGTACTTTTTCACATTTCTGGTACTTTTTTGGTATTGGAAGTGTATATTTACAAAACTTAATGCTTTTGCTAACGAATGAGGAATTTATAATTAAGAGCAGAAAAAAAAGAAATTTAAAACTATTGACGCAGATCAAAAGTCAAGTAAACGGGAGAAGTACCTTTTTTTATTATTACGATTTTTACGATCCTTACTTAACTTTGTTTAAAAAAATATAAAAAACTCTGGCTACATCAATATTAGATTAATTAGAAATAAGCTTGCTAAATCCATCAATGATTTTATATATCTTAACAGTAGTACGATTTTAGGGATTCGTTCCTTTCTCAATTCTATACCAAAGCCGATATAAAATGAAGACTACGTGTAAATTCAAGAATTTTATAAATTTAAGTCTTTTTTTCTCTGCGGTAAAAAGTTGTAAGTTGCACAGCAAAAATTATATTTACAAAAACTATAAGACATGCACACCCAAACACATTTAGACATGTGAGAGAAACACCCAAGTAGTTTCAATTTAGATAAGTACAAGAAAAACAATATTAATTTCATTATATGATAAATATAAGTTTCTTTTACCAGAAAACTAAAGAAAAAAACTTTAAAAAACTATACAATTTGAATATAAGAATTATTTGCTTTTTACAAATTAGAAAAAGTCAATTTAAATTTTGTTTCTTTTTTAAGGGCAAACTTTTAAAATGTGTGTTTAGTGTAAAATTAAATTTATGGTTTTTTAATTTACTTATAAAAGTAAATGAATAGTTATGCATATATAAATATAAAACAACAACGTCAACGATAGACTGACTAACTGATTTATCATTGCATTGCTTAAACGCGTAAAGCTAGAGATTTGATGTTTAGACTGTGGGTAACACTTCATATGTATAGATGCAGTAAGACGGGATTGGTTACAATATATTATGCAGCATTTTATATGAAACATTACATTTGAGATAATCGGGCTATATCAATATGGCTTTGGACCTGGAAAATCCACCATCTTCCAGATATACACACAACCCAAAATATTAAAAAAGACTAAAGAAAGATAGCCCCATGCATTCAAAGGTGTTACAACCTATGCCTATACTTTGGTACTCCTGCGAAACTGATACAACTCTGCAGGATGACCTTAATAGATGTGCAATATTCAGTTAAGATAAGCAAAAATATCTCTGAGCCTTTTAGTATAAAATCAGATTTTAGACAAAGAGACAGCCTTTTGTGGCATTTTTATAACAGCCTCTTTGAAAAGATTACAAGAGATACAAATGTGAATTGAACTGGCAATCTAGACACAAAACAACACATGCTATTCGCTAATGCCGGTAATATCGACATCATAGGGCGCACACACTACGAGCAGTAACTTCCAACTTTTAAAAAGTCAAGAGAGAATAAGTAGAAGTGGGTCTGGCAGTAAATGCAGATAAAACCAAGTTGATGGTATCAACGCACAAGGCGTCCAGTAGAATTAAGCAGACAGTGGAAGTTAAAAACTACAACTTTGAAATAGTCAACAATTTTATCACCGCCATCAACAAAACAAACAACAACAGTCTTGACATAAAAAAACAACAATATTGGCCATCAGATGCTACTTTGGATTAAGAAAGCAGTTAAAAAGTAAAGCAACCTTTCGACAAACAAAACTCACATATAACAAGACACTGATACTGCCAGTGCATTTACATATATAGCAGTGAAGCCTTGGTGCTTTCAAAAGTAAATAAGATGAATCATCGTTTGAATCACAAGCTGTATGTATGACGACATTATAAAAGTAACGCGTATTAAAATTCAACGTTTACTTTGTCTTAGTCAAAAAGCGATGACCGAAGCTCAAGTGCAAGGATCAAGTGGAGGAGGGCATCTCGAAACTTAGTGTTAGAAATTGGAGAAAAAGCGTAGAAGATCAAAGCGCCTGGATATCGGTTATATGTCCGTCTTATGCAACAGCCGTTCTGTAACATCCATCTAAGTATGGATTAATTTTTGAAACGAAGTACTGCTTTCACTGATTTTTTAACATATTTTGATATATGAAATAGTTTTATTTTTTTTTTATAAAATTACTAGTTATGGATAGTAAAATTAAAGCAAGAAACTTTTAACAATTTAATGGAAACAACATTTCATTAATATTTTAAACCAGCTCATTGTTTAAATTACTTGCAATTTAAAAAATAAAAATTTATTTTTCCGCAGAAAAATTTTAAACGGATACCAGTTAAATTAATTAGGGGAAATTTTTGTTTGGATAGCAGCAAAGATGGTAGCAGTCTCCACAGTTGCATGAATTCTGTAAAATTTTTAATGCACTGGATTTGAGAAAATATTCCGTCTTATGATTGAAATCAACTTTGTGAAGCCCCCGATACCGCATAGACACGTAAGTGATATCAAACTTTCAGTAATATGTGCGAAAAAATTAGTGTTGAAACCAAGCAAATATGCGCGATAACTGACCTAGATCAAAGCCAAAAACCAATACTAACTCTTTTTATATTTCCCTAAAATTTGTTCATAAAAACCTCTACAACTGCCCCGGAGATGCACCGTACAATGTGCAATATAAGACGGATTTCCAATAAATTTTCCCCGCAACCATTTTTTGAGCCATACATATACCCTATCTCCGCTCCCTAGCGGGGTTTCCGTATAAAATTTATTTTGTTTTTTTAATTTTTTAAATTGCTCTCACAGCTTCCAGGGTTCTCCTGCAAAGCTAAAATGCAAGACCGACCCCAATTAATTTGTGCTCCCAAAAATTTTTGTGGAACATACTTTACCACTACCTCTACCCCCTAACCCTAATCATAATCTGGGTTAATAATCATGATCTTAAACTTTCTAGATCCATAAACTTAATAAAGCAAAAATGTATTCCAAAGTACTTCTTTTAAAAATTAACTTGATTTGACATTAATTTACTTTAATTAAACTTCTTCAAAAATGCTGAAAAGTAGCTGCGATGTACTAAAATACCAGTTGCCCAGTTGCGACCTAAATTTTGATCTATTGCCGCTGATTAAGACCAGAAGTCAACTTAGCGGGCGAAAAATCCTTTTTACATTTTTGCTACTTTTTTCATATTTTGGGATTTATAAATCAGCATATAAAATATAATAGTGACCTTTGACCTATACTATATATAGAAACTTTGGAAATATTAAACAAAGGGCTGTTGGCAAAATTGAATTCGAAGGTCTCATCAATCTAGAAAGCTACAGATACTGGATTAATGTGATGTTTTTCAAAGCCGAGTGGGGATCGCCTTAAAACGATTTATATTTATTTTGTTTTTCTTAACAAAACAAAATACATATAAATCGTTTCAAGATGCTCACTACTCGGCTTCGAAATTCAGCTCATTAGATTGTAAAGAAAATCTAGCAGATTTTTTTTTTATCATCATATAACCTTTTTAGACTTTAGTAATTTGTTAAAGTCGATACTTAAAATTTCGCGTATTAAGTAGCGGGTTTATTGCTTGTGGTATATAAAATTCATCTTGTAATATTTATTTATAGTTTAACCCTTCAAACAAACATTCTTGTTATTAAATGTAATTTTTGGTTAAACTTAAGCAGTTTAGATTTTTAATGGTTTACATACAACACCTTATCTGTAATATAACATTCCCACACCCACATATTACCACACATAAACACACACACACACTAACATGAAAGAAATCAAACACCCGTATTTATGCAAATTTTATGTATTTTCTGCCCATATAAATGTGCACGCGCTTTCGTATAAAAAATTTTCACTTACAAAAAATGTCATATAAGAACCATAAAAATCACAATTTAAATTTCGATTATGCTAAGAAATCGTACTTCGATTACAATTTAAAATCTTTTAACTGTTTTGAACATTTTTTGTTGGCGTTAATAAAACAACCCTTGTTCTTTATTTTTCTTAAAAATTTACGTATTTAGTGCTGCTGATTTTTGCTAGTCTCACATATGGATGTGGGGTTTTTTCTGTTAATACTTGATATCCTTTATATCGGTATTAGTAAATCTGCTTAGCTGGCTGGGTTTAATATCTTGCCACTGCTTTTAAGTATCTGCGAATGTGTAAAGTGAAAATTTTTGTCAATACATTTAATGATCTATAAAATTCTTAAGACATACAATCCTTTTGCCATTCTTACTTTAACACCAATATCTTCTCTACATTATTCCTTTTACTGGCAACATTTTATTTTATTTCACGATTTGTTTGTATTTTATTTTAAATTTGATTTTTTTTTCTGGCAGAAAGTATTTGTTATAGAAATTTGTTTACCATTTAAATTTGATTTTTATCTTATTTATCCTTTAAATTTGTTGCGATTGAAAGGATTTTGTTATATTGATACACTTCGATGTTTATTTTGTATTTACGTTGATATTTGAGGGGTTGTTTCACTTTGCTTTGTGGCGTATTTGTCAATATCCTGTTTGTGTGTGTGTGTATGTTTTAAGTTTATGGTTTGTTTTGATTTGCATGTGACACATTTGATTTGATTTTCGAATTACCTTAATGTCAGCAGGAAGTAGTTGTTTCCAGTTGTGTTTGCTGTTTATGTGTTTGGTATTTAGGTGTTTATGTTTTCCATCCTTAGTATTGACACTCTTGTCATCTGCATAAAAGAGGAACTAATTTGTTGACAATACAGGGATTTTTGATATACATTTATGGAGGCTTTACATTTTTTGTTTATTGCGTTATATCTGGCTTAGCAAGTTTTAAGCATTTAAAAAAAAAAAAATTTTTAACTCTGTTATTTTTTAGCTGTTGGAAATTTTCTGGAGCAGGTGAATACCGGACAAATGATAACATAAAAGGTAATACAAGAGATAACGTAAGCAACGAAAACCCAGATTGCCTTTGGTCAATCTGACATATTCAGGAGTCAGGGCAAGCATTTTACAGCATTATAAAGAAAGAATAGAGCAATAGGGATAGTAGCGGTTAAACCGTAAAAATTAGCGAATGCACCCACAAGCTTTTAGAAAGCCTACGCCTGTGCTTAGTCAAACAACTAGAGTCAGGCTGCACCTAACTTTTTTTATTTTTACAAAGAAAGGAGGAACATTGGCAAGCCATTAAACTTAACCTGAACAAAACAGCAAGAAAAATGATATATCTCACACATGGTCGCTTGCACTTGTTAAATCACCCCGCTTCGACAGTTAATCTTACACGCTTTTGAACCACAATCCCATGCTTATGCATTGTCTTAGAAACCAAACCATTTTGTAGCCCTTTGCTTTACATGTTAAGCGAGCAAGAAGATAAAAAGAAAATGTTACTTTTTATTGTGGACTTAATAAAGGATTGGTCTCACACATCTTCCCAGCTTCTTACGAAATCATCTCGCTTCAACAACAAATGGGATGCCTGAGTGGCAGAAACTCATGGTTATGCAGTGTTTTAAAAAGCAAAACCGGTTTTAAGCCGGTAGCTGTTATAGGTTCTCTCGCGCATGAAAAATTGTCCAAAATTTGCAGTTAAAGGGAAATACAACTCCCAATGCTACTATCCGAAAAAATTTTTTCATTTATTTAGTTTGCAGGCTATAAACTATATGTGAGATGTTCTCTGGCAACAGTTTTGCAGTTTCTATACAGACTTATTGATTCATATTTTATTGCATTAAGACATTTGCGTAGCTAAAAAAAATTTCTAGGGGGGCAGAAATTTACAGTGCATTAACCAAAAAAATTTTTCTTAACCTCGAAATTTTCGGGCAATCTTAAAGTAATAGAAAGTTGCTCTTTCTTAAAACATTTTGCTTTATAAACTTTTTAAGTTTATTATGGCTTAACAAAGCATCTGCACATATTTAAATTATTTCATTTTTGTAATTTATTGGTTTTTGAAAATTTAATTTAGAATTTTTTTGCGATTTCCAAAAAATTCGCCTTTTTTTTAATTCAAATTTTCTCTTTGACCTTAAAGTGGAAGTCCTTTGTCCACTTAAACCAAAGCAATATCTCTAATTTCCTTAAATTTCATTTTCATCAGTTTGCTTTAAATGCTTATTAAAGATTTTTTCATGGACGTTTTCAAAAAGTAAACTTTTGTAAGCAGTGAACCTTTAAAAACACTCAATACGAATTTTGGATTTCTGGGTTTTTTTAGGAGATTTATTAAATTTTTTGTTTTGGAACCTTAATTCTGTCATCTTAAAATTGCTGCAACTAAACTGAAGGAATGTACAAATCAATTTAAAAACTTTCTGGAGATATAAAAAACAGCATCTCTTAAGGAAAACTAAAAAATTCTAAGCTGGACTCCTCAGATTCCTGTGGCGATTAGTTAGAGGACTTAGAGCTTTAAGAGCTGCATTGCACATAGTGATAAGGGTAAATATAAATTTGTCATTCCGTTTGTAATTTCTTTATTATCAATTTGCGAGCCCATAAAACCTATATATATTCTGGATGCTTATAGATAGAGAAGTCGATATAGCCATGTCCGTCTGTTGAAATCAAGTTTCCGGAGTCAAAAATAGTAATATGGACCAGTTATCGGGGTCAAACTATTAGAAAATTAGAAATATTGGAGACAATCGCTATTTAAAATCAGCAAAATCGGTTAACTATCGTCCATACAAAAAGTGTAAAAAAATTGGCAGCGTTGTTTAAAATATATGTACCTATATATGGATGGGCATAATATAATAAATAATCAGAAAGTTTCTTGTACGCTTGAACGTAGGTATGTACTGTCATATGGATGTGTGTACTCATATGGAAGTCACACTTAGGTGCAAAGTTAACACAATTGAAACTTAAAACGGCCCAAATCCATTGGCTAATTGGTAGAAACTCTGTATTAAGTCTTGATTGAAAACTTATACTCTACAACTCGATCTTCCAACCAACTTGGTGCTACGGTATTTAATTATTGGGCACTGCATCCGCCTTTAACATGGAAAAAATACAACGTCGTCAAAATAAAATTCTAAGAATGATTACTGGTGCTCCGTGGTATGTCAAAAAAAACAACATCCATAAGGATCTAGAAGTTCCACTAGTTAAATGCGAAATCATCAAATATATTGACAAGTATTTAAATAAGCTGGAAACACATGCAAACACGCTCGCTCGAACATGTTACAACATAGTGGACACTCCCGTGTGAGAAGGAGGGAAACTATTGCGCTTAGAAGAAGTTAACAAATTTTATTATGAGAACTAAAATGTTAGTCTGGCACTGGCTGGTCTGCTAATAATTACTTAGCCTTAAGATTTGAATACTTATTAATAGTTTGCATAGGCTAAGATTCAATAATAAAATATGAAAATGTATGTATGAATGTACATATGCATGCATACTTGTTTGCATGTTTGTATGTCTGTATGTTTAACTGTACCAAACATAATTGTTATTTTTAACGCCGTATTACGGCTTTAACATTTCCAGCCAATAGTGAAAGTTGCCTCAGTAAGGATAATTCCTAAGCCTGTTAAGGATACTTGGTAAAATGCCTTTCCCAGAATGGCCTTCCTATGCCAATGGATAAAGGGGAAGTGTTGTTCATGTATTTATTTTCTTATCTTCGGCTAATCGGGCTAGCAATCCCAGCAAGGTAAAAGGGACGCATAGCCAGAATTTCCTTTAGGCTGATATTGGTGTTAAGC
Source organism: Melanophora roralis (assembly GCA_963583895.1). NCBI lineage: Eukaryota > Metazoa > Arthropoda > Insecta > Diptera > Rhinophoridae > Melanophora > Melanophora roralis. Next base: position 52,066,710 of record OY757187.1, read on the forward strand.
CGTCGTTAGTTGATCGTCAGAACCTTGTTGCCTTTCGTCACGGTGCATCACATGCGGAGAGATGACGCTATGCATTGGCGTTTACTATATACTCATATTACAACCTCGTCGTTAAAATTAAGCCACGATAAATATTTTAAGCCATCCTAGGATTGAAGTTTTCCTACCAAATAAATAAAAATGATTTAAACCTATCTAAATAATTATACAAGTTTTCCTAAATTAAGAAACAAAACTTCTTTTTCACAGAAGTTTAAGTACATTACTTCTATTCTAATCTGATATTTACTGAGGCGACACAGTCATTCAGATTTTTTTATGAAGATTGAGTTAATTTTGAAATTGTTTAAAAAAAACACAATTAAATTTCTTAAAAAATATTATTGCCTTAGTTTATAATTTAAATTATTTAGCGTGATTTATTTATTTCCATCGCATATTCAGTTATATAACATCTCCATGTTGCACTAATGCGTATAAGTAATATTTAAAATAGTTTTATATGCGATGATTTAAAACTAAATTGTAGGTCATAAAAAATTCCCAAAAAGTATTACATCAAGTTAAAATTTATAACGTTATTCAAATAAACTTTTTCCGTCCTTTGTTCACTTTTTGTCAACAATAAAATAAATAACCAACAACTACAACAATAACATATTTCAAATGCAAATAGCGCTCACACAACTAAACAAACTATTAGGTTTTTTATGTGCATATGTACATACATATGTGTGCTTGTGTGCAAATTTTCCTTTCCCAATATGCAAAAAACTTTAAAACGGCATTGTTTTAATAAAAGACAGAACAAAATATTTTAAATTATTAAAGAATATATTTGATATAATATAGGGCCAAGGTCCCTTAATTCAAGGACTTAATTAAAAAATTTATAAAAAAATAAGTTTTTGCATTTTACTAAAAACAAGGAATAATAGTTTAAATATGTTTGAAATCAAATGGGCATAAAGCTTTTTTTCAGACATTTGTTGTCATTAAAAGGCTTACTGTTTTACTTAGCTAGATACACAAATAAAAACCTTAAATTCAGCTGGCATCAAACTCACAACGTAAAAACAAAATATAAAATAGATATTTTTTTTATTTTATCAAAAACGAATAAGATTAGTATCTAGTTTAAGAGAAGACTAAGTAATAGACAAGGTATCGTAACATTGAAATAGCCTGACCCAAAAATGCCCTAATAGACTCTTTGGGTCCTTAGGTTAGGTTTCTACCTTAAGGGAACGTATAAAGCTCACTTAGGTAAGCTAAATTCGGTCCCTTTGTGTTACCTGGGGAGGCAGATAGGAAGAGTTAAGGTAGCAGGGAAGAAGAAACTTAGAGAAGGATAAAAAAAAAGAAAAATGAAGCATACTTACCAGGGTCACTGGTAGGAGTCAACCCCTTAACCCCCAGACTGGTAGACTAGTGCACTGATCTACCAGGGTCCTTAGTGTTATCAGAGAAAAGAAACGTTAACCCCATACAACAAAATGAATTTTTTTCTTAGGTCTAAGGTTTTGAAATCAATTTGTATACACGTGGCTCGGAGCATCAAGTCTTTTTAACCACTTTTAAGGAATTTAATCTTTGCCTCGAGATTTTACCTAATGAAGAAAAAAGAAGATGCTGAACTACATAACTGGCTTTTATTTAAATTCATATTCTCTTTCTATATTTTCTTCCCCAGGTGTCAGAAAGGGACCGAAGGAACGGATTCTAGTGGGCTGCACTACGTTCCTTTACCGTTTTCGCAGCCGCCTGTTTTAGCCAGCCTAACCTAAGTGCCGCGAGGACTTAGCTATCAAATATTAATTTTTTTGGATTATTTTGGGTTTTCCACATTTTTTTGTCTATTTTAAACATTTAATTTTTTTACTAAATTGAAATAATTTTAAAAACCAAAACCTACAAGTAAAACAACTTACTCTGTATATTTATAAAAAAAGAAATTAAATTTAACTATGTGGTGTCGTATGAGGTCCTATGCGGCTCATTATGAAACCTTCTTTGTCTGAGTAATTAAGGGCTAAGAAAAATCAGGGGTAAATGTTTGTTGGGTTGTTCTCAATATTTTTTTATGTTTATTTTTATGTGTGTATGTTTCTTTGTAAATAGATTTTCGCGCATAGTTTTTGGCCGTTATTTCATTGTTTTGAATTTCACATCAATTACGGTTTATTGTTGCAGTTGTTAACACGTACTAATGTCCTGCATAAAAGCTTCATTCAACTTAGAATATAAAAAAGTAGACAAATTTTTTTTGTGCAATAAATGAAAAAAAAATGAAATGAAAACCAGCTTTAAACTATTCAATGCTAAAATATTGAAGCTAAACGTAACATTCTTACTTGTTGTTTGGTCAATTTTATTGTTTGCTTTTGTCACTTTTGTTCAAATATTTGTTTGATTGTTTGTTTTTTCCTAGACAAATGTTGACGGACTTTTGTCATTTTAGCACCTATTTTAAAACTAGAAGTAGAAAAAAAAATTGCAGAAAATTGCAAGCGCTTTAACGTTAAAACTATAAATTTTGTTTTGTTAAGGCCATAAAAATTTTCATTATGGCTCCCGAAAAAAAGGAAATTAAATGAATCTAAAGAAAATGCATAAAACTTCAACCTTATATTTTTTAGACCCCAAATAGATTTTATATTAAAGGTATTTTATTTACATACTTATATACATATTTATATGTACATATTTACATTCGTTTGCATACATATCTAGAAATATTGTACATTTATTTGCATTTCTCTCGTTCAGATGATGCAAATATTGTGAATATCTACTATGAACGCTTCTCACCAATACTTTGTCATCTGTAAGTGAGCTTGAATGCCTTAAATCTTTTTTTTGCAACCATTGTTTTCACTTAAAAATTCCGCATGAATTCATTTTTAATATCAGGCAGCTACTCACCTGTGAAAAGCCACCAATTTGTTACCATTGACTTGATCTTTATTTGTTTGCCTGTTGACTGAATTTTATTTTTTATTCTCATTTTGCACAATTCGATTGTTGGCTGGTATTTTGTCAATGGTTTGGAAATGATTTATTAAACGGAAACAATGTGGTCGGCATATTTAAATTTATGTTATGATTGTCTATTATTAACTTTTCACATTCATGAATGCATTTTAAGGTGTTTGAAAATGAGTGAGGGAGTTTTCATTCTCTTTTGTGTAAACGTATAAAAATAATAAAAATCTTTAGGATGAAGACCACTGCAGACAGTTCCTATTTTTTATTATTAATCTGGAAATTTATTTACGTTTAATAAATTATAAATAAAAATCTTATTTGTACGCCTCAATATGCAGGTGTTGACAAGTTGCAGGCCAATGCAGTTCGTTCTTAAATCACAAAATATAGTAGATATTATTAATGGGATGTCAAGTTAACACTCCTAATAAACCGCTTGACTGCGAATATGATTTTGAGTTGTCTGTCAAAAACTTTAAATATTTTTCAAAAAAAGTGCCCAACAAAAAAGTCTTTTTGATTGTTTGCTATTGTGATCCTTGGCTTTGCTTTTCACCTGTTGACTTAGTCCAAAGTAGTATCTATTTGACAATATTATTATTTTTTTAATCCCAAAGTTAATGTTATCTATTTTGTTAATATCGGTGCCAAGGAAGATAAAGTCCTTAAATATTTAAAAGTTGTAGTTTTCAACCTCCACTTTCTTCCTAAGTCTACTAGGCGTCTTGTACGTTAATACATCCAACTTGGTTTTATCCGCATTTACTGTCAGACCCACTTTGGCAGCTTGCTACTTTCTCTGCCTTTTTGAAAGTCGAAGTTACTGCTCACATTATGAACCCCACAATATCGTCGACATAGGCGAGTACCATGTGCTGTTTTGTGTATAGTGTGCCTCTCTAAGGGCAATGTTATAAACATCATATAAATGGCTGTTTCCTTGTCTAAAACCTCGTTGGGCACTAAAAAACTTAAGAATATTCCCGCCTATCTTAACTCGGGATAACATGTCAGTTAATGTCATCCGGCAGTGCCATATTAGCTTCGCAGGGATAATAAGCTCAGACATAGCTTTAAACACCTTATAGTCAGCAATTAGATGGTATTTATCGATCTGTATCGAAGAACTTTTCAAGAATTTGGCGTAGTGTGTATGTCTGGTCGATGGTGGATTTTCTAGGTCCTAAGCTGCATTGACATTTCCCAAAAATTTCGTCGTTTTATAATTTTACCTTTCCACACAATATGCTAGATAGAGTTTCATTAACAATGGGAAGGAGACTTATTCCTCTCTAGCTGAAACAAATTTTCTTGTCTGCTTGTTTGTGCACAGGAAATAAGACTCAGATATTCCAATTCTCGGGTATGCGTTCTTTTAGCCAGATTGTACAAATATGTTGATGTATATGCCCTATGAGTAAGTCGCCTTCGGTCTTAAACAATTCAGTTGGCAACCCATCGGGTCCTGCTGCTTTTTTATTCTTAAGCTGGCTAATTGCTATTTTGACCTCATTATGGTTAGACGCTATGCACTTAGTACCGTTTTTTAGGATTGATTCTGTGGTATCTTGACCGCTGCTACTATTAGATACCAGCAGGCATGAAAAATGGTTTTTCCATATCCTCAGCACACTATTGGTATTAGTCAAGTTCATCATCTTTGCAGGAGAATGTGTCTATACAGAAGCCTTCAATTTGATGTTTACTTGTGTGGTAAAAATTTGGACTTTTTTCAGACTCCTAGACGTCGCAAAATGCCTTTCAATTTCTCTCTCCTTTATACTGAACAGGCCTTTTTTCTTTATCTTTTAGTCCTGATATCTTTCCTTCGGAAAACGTGTGGCTACTGACTGCAGTTTTGTCTTATATGCCGCATTATTTAATTCAGTAAGACGTTGTTGTGTCTTCAGCTTTCTGACACCAAGCCTTTCGCTGTGTCAGATCGCACATTTCTCGCCATATTCAAACGGCTGTGAGTCTTTGCTGCAACAAGGTGGTGATCTGAATAGATGTTAATTCCTTGGATCGATCGCACGTCAAATACGCTGAATGAATGCTTTCCACCTATAACAACATGATCAATCTGGTACCTTGTACTTTCATCTGGTGACAGTCATTTAGTTTTATGTATATCGGGGTGTGGAAATCTGGTGCTACTATCTATCATATTTCTCCACCGGTAAAATCTACTAGCTTCATTCCATTAAGGGATGTGTTCTCGTGAAGGCTTTATTTCCCGACAGCTGAAACAAAGGTATTTTTTTTACAAATTTAGGGTTGAAGCCTTCAAGGACGATCGGATCGGGGAAGCGGCAATATGCTCACTTGGCGCTTGTAAATTAAAACTTTGATCTGTTTGTCCTTATCTTCGGTCGGGACATGGGCACAAATAAGACTTATGTTGAAGAATTTACCTCTTATACAAATTGAGGAAAGCCTTTCATCCACCGAAGAAAATTTAGAGACATCACGTTTGAGAATTCGGCTAACAGCGAATCTATAGCCACTTATTTAATGACAGTTATAGTACAGGGTGTTGCCTTTTGTTGTAATTTTTACGCTTTTCCCATTATATCGCACTTTTTGTAAGGCAGCAATATCGGCCTTGTGCTTTTTAAGTTTATATGCCAGTGCCTACCTGCAATTTCTCTACATAAGGTTCGAATATTCCAGGTAAATATTCTCAAATGCTGGTTTGCGGGGTCGTCAAGGTCAAGGGAGTTCATTAATCGTCTTCTTCCTTCTTTCATATAAGATAAGTACTTCAAGGGCGGGTTACTAACCTGACGCCGACACAAAATTAAATCTTTCTTATGGGTGAACGCAAGACACTTTTGAGCTCACTGCCTTTAATCTGTACTAAAGGCAGCTTCCCCAGGTGACACCATGGAGAGGTAAGTGTCCACAGTTGAGAGGAAGAAGAAGGGACCAAGATAGGCCTGGGTTTTGGCAGGATAAAACCAATCAGAGCCGTTATTTGGTATCCAAAGTCTCCTATGGCACCCTTTTGCCAAATACATTTTTTTTAAATTTATCAGTCAAAAAATTAAATGTTGCCTCTAAGCCGCGTTTATGACAAATATTTAGCAAATTGGTACACATGAGTAAAAAATAAAATTATAAGTACCACTTTTTTTCTTCTTTTTAAGAATTATTAGCTATTGGTTCAAAATATTCTTGGCCCCTCTTTTTAATGTAAACAAATTTGGCTGCTTTTCTAAGTCTGAGTGGACAAAGAAATTTATATAATTATAATTGCTACCATTTCATCATAAACATTATAGGGACTGGAAAAAAAAATATTATTGTTCACATTACCAAAAAACAGACAAAAAGTGCAATGACATTTTTTATTAAACTTCAATAATGTTTTCGGTTTTGTGAAATACGAAAAGACAACCTCGCCCTGGCAAATTTAAAAATTTTATCTAAGTGCATGATGATATATGAAAAATAAAACTAATTTTTTTTTTAATTTTATTCAAAATTTTTTGTGTACTTGTAATTAATTTATTTTATTAAAAAGTACTCATACGTCACGGTTGCCTTATAACTTTACATTTATCATACGTCATGAAAATATATAAAAAAAATTCTACAAGAATACCCTGCTTATCGCGTATATAATTTAAATTAGCAAACAATTCAATATTGCAATATTTGAAAAAAATAAAACACTTAATTCATTTCATTTCTATTGCTATTTGCATAACATGCGAATTATCCTCCCCAATTTGCGCACATTCTTCAAAGTACTTCCCTATAATTGTCGTACTTTTGATAAGATTACACTTCCTTTAGCTAAACACTTATTTATTTGCCTTGTTAATTTACATTTGAATTCACGTCTTTCATCACGTGTTTAATAATCCTATAATTTAAAAGCAATTTAACTAGAAGAATGTTAACGCTTATCAGGAAACACGTTTAATTCAATTTAAAACTGTCACAATGTATTCAACGTTCCAATTGAGTGGAAAAAAAAGAGAAACGAATTAATAAAAGAGAACTAAAGAAAAATTATACGAATTTCCAATACAATGGAAACTGTAATGCAACCTGTTGATAAAACGAATTTGGAAAACATATTTAATTCAATAAATAAAATTACAATTGGCATTTAAAGTAATTGGCTTCAATGTAAAAATACTACTTTTACTTTAAAATGATTAAATTTTTTTTAAGGATTAATTTATAAACTGTAGTCCACAGCTGTGTTGAACAAAACAGTTCTTTTGGTATTTTCTTTAAGGTTTTCTACCTAAACAAACTAGAAAGCTTGACAGCTTTTTTCGTGTATTTTAAAAATCACCTTCAGTTTTTAATATTAGTTAAGCCTTAAGCTACAGCCAAACTTATTAATCCCCAATATATAAAAGAACTCTTAGCAAGATTACTACAAACATCGTCATTATAATCATCTTTTAAGCCATCTGCTTTGAACTAAGTGATAAATAAAAACTCATATGAAAAGTTTTTTTGCTTTTCGACAAAATCTATTCACATATTGAATGCAGATAATATTGAACGGTGAACAAAAAGGAAAAAAAAGAATCAAACACATGATATGAACAAAAAACTTAAAATCCAGCAATGGTCAGCAAAATGACGCCTGACTTCCGGTTAAAAAGTTAAAAGAAAAACTTTCACATATTAGCACAACATATGTTACTCATATTGGCTTGGCTGTGTAGAAATGTGTCTGTGAGAGTGTGTAATGTTGTGTATTACACGTAAGTTTTGTGTTGCATGTAGTACGTATTAAACTCCTGCAAATGTTCAAATACTTTTACTTTACATCATACTTTTTTATTACAAACTCATACCTAAACTTATTTGAAATGGAACACAGTGGTGCATGAAGGTTTTAATACAAAAATATTTTTTGTTGCCAGCCATTGTAAGTTGATTTTTGAAAACCTTAGAACATATGAAAAACTTTCAAAACTCTTTGTTATACTGCTGAGGGACTCAGATCACAAGGGGGGCAATTGTTTTTTTTTCTATTTGAATAATATATGTCAGAATTAGTAGATGAAGTTATTAGGGGTTCAGGGTACAGGAGGAAAATGTAGGGGTTTCATCCGGTAGTGAGATATGGTGACTCTTAAATGTCTGTTTTTCTTGGATCAAAAGGGGTACGTGAGCATATAGGTCCCATGTGCTCTTACAAATAATAAAACTTCTTTCCTCATAAATCAAGCACGTATAACTCATGGAAGTTCTGAGAAAACTTTTTAAATAAGCGTCACTTAGCTGTTCAATTTTGGTTGTGTGTTATTAAAAAACATATATTTAAAAAATAAGTCACATCTATTTGCTCTCTGGGCTTCAATTTATGGCAGAGTCATAGAAACTTGCAAAAAAAGTTACCGTAAAATTTATGAAACTGAAGAGTGGGAGAAACTTGTGGTAATATAAACAAAATTTTCTGTGGAATTGATACAAAATAAAGACTGATGGCAAATTAATATTTTAAAATGCGATTTTTTAAAAGACTAAGGGGTGGTGCTGTTGAAATTACCAATTATGCGGATTGTTCAGCCACGATATCGCAGTGGTTGAGTGAGAATCGCGCGTTTGCTATTGAGACATTTTTCAAGAGTAATGATTCTAACGTAATTGCTCATCGATAGTTTTGTCAAAAGTTGGGTATTCGGTGAAAACTTGTTAAACAGAGTGTAAATTTAATTCATTCGTGGGTGCAGAGATTCCGCGTAACTGCTTTGGCTATGATTGTCCCAGGACCCAGTCGATCTTCAAGGACTCCCAAAAATATTGAACTGGTTGAGAGCAGTTTACGTGAAAATCTGCAACTTTCATTGCGTAAATGAGCAGCCTGACTGGTTCTTCCAAGAGGAATTATTAATGAAATTTAAAAAAAGGGATATGAAGTTCCATCCTTTTTAATTCAAATATTTTAAAAATTGAAAGAAAATAACTTTAAGTTATGAAAAAATTTTTGTAATACGATGCTGGAGCGCTGTCGCATTGTAGGGAATAGTTTAACTTCACAACAACTTCTTCCTAATTATTTTAAACAGGTATTACAATATTTAGTCGAGCAATCTCCAAATTTTTCAGGCAGTATTAGCTTCAAGGAATTCAAAAGTTCTCTTTCATAATCTGGCCAGATGTAGATAGCTCATATAAAACTGGACTCTTTCAGTCCCACTAAATACAGATCATTGCCATAGCGCAATGGATATTTGACTTAAGTGATTATTTAGCTGGTTAGGATAGATTACTATTAAATGCAGGTAATGATCTGAATTAATTCTGCTATTCGCAGTCATTTTGAGATTAGTGCTTGAAAGTTTTTTATGATTTCGCAAGTTCTTGTTGTGTTAAACTTTAATTTAAGAGTGGGCATTTTTTATTATTTTTATTATTTATTAGTTATTTTTTAAAAAAATATCTCAAAAATGCAGGCGTACTATTATGGTTAATTCGTATTTTCTATCAATAACAACCACAAATATTTAAATCACATATATCCAATATACATACACAGAAACACATTCTAAAATCAACAATTTTATTTTTGAATTTATACAATATCGTTCTTAAAAACGATCCGTACTTAGATTTTTTTAAATCAAACCTATTCGAATTGCTTCAACGTATTGAGCAGAAGAAACTTGTTGTTTTAATATATTGCTTTACATTTGAAAACAAAGTGTCTCAGTGGTAGGTAGCGCGCTGATGCTGTAGTGCGGAGAGTTCCTGGTGCAAATCCTGGCTACGGTTGTAATAGAAAATAAAATTTTGAAAATAACATACAAAACTCTTCTTCTTTAGCAAAGATCCGTTAGTCAAATAAATGATATTTCATTTTTGGATTACTCCCATTTACGTTTAAATGAATCATTTAGAGCTTACATTAAGTATCTAAGGTTTTAAACTTAAATCAATCCTTTTTTGACTTAAATGTGGCTAAAAGCAAGAAATGCCACTGTAAATATTCCAATACAATGTTACAGTTCGCCCATGACAACCCCTAATTTTATGAAAAAATCATTTTGAATTTGCTTTTTACTGGCGGATAACTAAGGGTAAAGGTCAGGTTAAGATGATACTGTTACTCTCATTGTAAACATTGTAAAATTAAATACAATTTAAGTAAAACCGGCACGTTGAATAAAGTGGCGTGCAGGTTTATCGATATTGATGATGAGATCGCAGAACTTATCCTTATCAATTATCCAGCCCTCTGAACAAGAAGAAAACGTAAAGGGATTTGGAATTCTTTAACTCGTAGATGCTTGACCTTTCTTTCCAAAATATATTTTTTTTTATTCTGGTAAGCAAGGGTCAAGCTCATCAATTTTTTTTTTTTTTTTTTGATTTTTAATTGCAAATAAAATTTTTTTAATTGAAAATTGCAATAAAATTTTATTTACCTTTTAAGTAAGAAAAACCCCTTTCGAAAGAAAGAAATCGACTTGATCCCCTTTAATAAAACAAAAAAAATGGGAATACGTTTTTGCCATATTTAAGGCAACAGTTGTTTTTATTAAAAAAAAGGTGGATAAAAAGGATAATGAAGAGCTTACTTTTCTACATCGCTCGTGAGGTGAGACCAGGCCTTATCTAGAAAGTGATTTCATAAAAAATATCATAATTTTAATCGGCACTTAGGGCCAATTGGCCCAATGATTAAGAGTTATTGAATAATAGTCAAAATGAATTGAAATAAATTACAATGAAATAAGTCAAAACAAAAATGAAATATACCCGGTCAAAAATAAAATAACTCGTTATTAATTTTAATAGAATGCGAAAAAGTTTCGTGTTCGTAAATAAGATTTCTATTATCCCAAATCAACCAAACAAGCAATGTTGCAGTCAGGTGGCTTTTGGCCGAACGCAGGAAAAACAAGCTTCAAAGCGCCGGCTTCGCTTGCGTGAACTTTAAGCTCTTTTTGGGTTTATTGATTAATTTTGGGTTTTAATGGTAAAATGGTGATATAGCCGGCCTTCCGCTGGGGGAAAGGGATGAAAGTTCTAGTAGATTCGAAATTTGTTAAAAGCTCTAGTAGATCCGAAATTTTGAATTAACTGTCCCAGAAAGCCTGCTGCAATACTTTTTAAAGGAAAAGTTAAGAGCACTGTTCATACATTTGAATTGACTTAAATGCTTTTATTTGTTTTTTATACCCTTCACATAGTGATAAGGGTAACTATCAGTTTGTCATTGCATTTGCATTTTCTTTATTATCCATTTGCAACCCCATAAAGTATATACAGTGAACTCGCGGAAACGTGAACTAATTTTTACCAAGGGTGTTCATGTTTTCGATTTTGTTCACGTTTCTGATTGGATATGTTTTAATTATTTTCTAACGAATTTAATTGTTTTATCTATTTATTGTTACTAGTGCAAAGACATCTAAATCTTATCAAAACTTAGCAACGCTTGAACCCGAAAAGTCCAATTTAAAAATTTAAAAATCTACGTTTTTTGGGTATTACATAATTGTCTTATTAATCTGACCACAAAAATCAATCTTTTGCAAATAAAACTATTTATATCGCTTATAGATCCTTTTATTGCAACCAATACAAAAAAAATTGAATATAAAATAGTGTGTTTACAAAAAAAAACATAATTCGGGGACTTCCAAAATTTATAAAATTAATGTAAACAAAAAAATCTCAGAAAAAAATTGTTCACGTTTTAAAACTTTCAACGTTTGTTCACGTTTTAGAGTAGTTAATGTTAAATAAAAAGTGTTCTCGATTCTGGATATTCGCGTTTTCGCGAGTTCACTATATATTTTGGACCCTTATAAATAGGGAAGTTGATATAGCCATGTCCATCTGTCCGTCTGTTTAAATTAAGTTTCCGGAGTCAAATAAAAAGATACGGAGCAGCTATTGAGGTCAAACTGTTAGAAATATCCTGGAGACAATCGCTATTTAAAGTCAGCAAAATCGGTTCACCGTTTACTTAGATATAAGCGAAAATCCACCATATCCCATTTTTTTTAGGACAAAATCCGTGCATATATCCCTTTATATCTCAGTAAATATAGTCACTCTTGCCACAAAATACGGCACGGATACTCTTAAAGTAGGAACCTAAATAATGGAAATGTTTTTTTCAGATAAGATCAGGAGAAGTGGTATTTTTCCTACCATTGCACAAATTTTGTGAAATATTTTATGTGATATATCTCGGAAACTATAACAGCAATCGACATTAAGGGCCTAATTACGAAAAACGCAATGTATAATAACGCAAACAATTGTATGGAAAAAATTAAAATTTAAAAAATTTTTCCATACATTTTGTTTTTGTTTTAGGGCGTTGCTTTTTAGGGGGTAAATGTTCTACAAAAAGTAATTGGAAAAAAAACCTACGTTTTGAAGGTAACATTTTGTGGGTAGAAGCAGAAAAAGGGGTAGCTCCCATACAAATTAACGATTTTTATGAAATTTTCGATACGCTACTTCTGGAAAACTGTTACAGCTATCGACTTCGAATATTCTACAAAAAGTAATAATCAAATAATTCATACATTTTGGAGAAAAAGTTGGAGAGGAGCAGGGGGACTAGAACATCCTATAACATTTAACAAGTTTTATTAACCTTTTAATATGAATAATGTTGAAAACTTTTAAAACTCTCGACCTCAAATCTTCTTCACTTGTACTATTAATTATACGAACGTTAAAATTTTGTATATTTTTCTATGGACTTTAAAACTCGCACAAGGTTTTTTATTATATTATTTGGAGTACAAAATTACTCGGCTGGGTATATTTAAAGAGCAATGTGAAGGGTATATAAGATTCGGCACAGCCGAATATAGCGCTCTTACTTGTTTTTATTTATAAGCTGACCCTATATTCACCCCCAATGTAACGTGACGTTACCTTAAAAAAGTATTATACTCATATTTATTATTTTCCATTAAAAATGTACTATTTTAAATTAAATTTTATTTACTAAAATTTACTTAAATTTTGCACTGTGCAAAATTTTTATTTTTTACGATTTAAAGGTACATGATAAGAGAGTGTAAAAAATATAAGTCAAAACTTTGTTCATTTTGTTAGAGACAATGTCTAACACGGATGTTGTCGATATTCGACTAATGGTTAAGTTGACCAATAAAAGAAAATCCATGTGGAAAAAAACAGGAAAAAAAACATTTGCTCTACAGTAAAAATAAAAAAAAATTACGTAAGTGAAAATGTAAAAAAGTAATGTTAAGAGTAATACTTTGGATTTTGACACTATAATCATACATATGAACCTTTTTTTACACATCCACAGTTATATGCTGTAAAATGCATGTGTGTGTGTGTGTGTTTGCTTTATTTTACTTACAAGAAGAATAAACTTTAGTGCAATATTTTGTTTGTTTAAACATTTCCACTCTTTTGTCTAACAAATGGCTTTTTACTTTTGAAAAGTTTATGTGTGTGTGCTTATGTGTAATAATAATTCATATGTTAAAATATATTTATGTGTGCGTATATGTAAGTAGATATACATACACGTTTGTCTGTTACATGTGTAGATTTACAGGAAATATGATTTATGTTTATGAATTGAACTTACAACTAAACTAAAACGTATTAAATTTCTACTGCTTTAGCACACACTTCTTTACTTAATTTTTTTTTTTTTCTTTTGTGGAACTACTAAAGTGTCTATAAGTTTTATTCGTTCGTAAGTGCAGATTTTGTTTAAACGTTTGAATCTCTTCCTTTTTCATGTTTGTCTATTGTTTTTCTTATACAGAAAGGACAGAAAGAAGAAAAACCTCCTGTTGTTGTAGTTTATCGATTACATTGTATTATTCTATTAGTAGCTATTAGTCTTCTATTATAATTGCTTTATGAAAGTAACTCATCCAGGAAAAGTATCAAACGAAATATGTGTTGTACGTGAGGTCTACACTGATTAGTTTATGTGGTGTGTAAAGTTTTCCTTAACTGCGAAAAGTAAAATGAAATTAAATAGATGAAACTTTAAGAAAATGTTGGAGGGTTTTTTTTATTTAATTTGGATGGAAAATATAGAAAATATTGAATTTTTTTATTAAATAAAATACAATAAAATATAAAAAAGCTCTTTGTGTATATACAAATTAAATTTTTAATGCGTATTTTTTAACACGGCACAGTTTGTAATATTTATGTTAGAAAAATAATTAGTTTTTGATTTTTAAAATTTTTGTCTACAAATAATAATTTCTTAGTATTTCTTGTTGTCAAAGCTATATTTTTTTATTTTATTTTATTTTATTTTATTTTATTTTATTTAATTTTATTTTATTTGTCAGAAGTATTGAATATTTTTAAAATTTTATAAAAATCAGTTATGAAACAATAACTGCTATTTTTCATATTATATAAAATTATAGCAATTATTTCTGACAATCAAGAAATAATTATAATTTTTTTATAAAAAATTAAATATTAAACATTTGAAAAGCAGCACTTGATCATAAAAAAAAACCTAATTGATCAAGATGCCGAACTTCTCTTGACTTTCCATAGCTTCCTTGTACATGCTTTTTTTCATTTAACAGTCCCCGGCTATTTTACTCTTCCAACCATTTTATTACGAACAACATCTGCTTTTCATCAGTTTTTTTTTATAACACACTTATACGCCAAACCATAAACAATCTTTTTAAGGTTTAAAAACATCCTGTTTAAGATGTAAATTTACATAATTACGCCTGTTTCTTAATGTTCTTATTAGCTTTATAATTATTCTAAAGCATTTGGCCTAAAAGATTGTTGGCAGTTCATTAAGACAGCGGTATCTGTGACACAAACATAAAACAAAGTACTTGGCAGGTGTTTTTTTTTTCACTCCTTAATAATGCTGTGTCGTTGCTGTTAATGTAAAATTAAAATTTTTGCCGTTGCTGCTGCTGTAAGTACTGAAAATATGTTGAGATTATAAAGCAAATAACATTTGCCACGTAATAAATTACCGCAAAACATGTTGAAAACATACGCGCTAGTATAATTTGTTTCTACTTAAATTAGAGGTTAATTTAAAGTATGGAAATATAACGGTGTGTGTATTGCGTGTGTTCGTTTGTCGTTGTTAGTACTTTTCATTCATTAATATTTTGCATAGAAGAGAAAAAAAGTAACAAACAGTAAGCCCATTCACTAATTACCGCATAGTTTGTGGTGCAAAATACGTTGTTGATTTGTGAGTCAATTAAAGTCAAAACCAAGCTATTCTAAATGTCATTATATCCTTTTCAGAGGGCCCACACGCAATTGTATATCTAAGACTAACTGTAACATATACGACTTTTGGATTGTAGTTGCACTTCTAAAGATATTTGTTCTTAATATAAACGTGACATGTACAGGGTGTCTGGTAACAACTTAATATTTTTAAATACAATTATTTCAAAAAACGGTGCAGGGGGAGGGTTGCATCGTTGGAATTATCAATTATGCAAACTTGTTAGTCACGATATCGCAGTGATCCAGAGAGCATTGCGCGTTCGCTGTGAAAACATTTTTAACAGTAATGGTTCCTACGTAATTGCTCGTCGGCAATTTTGTTCAAGGTTCAGTATTCCGCGAATACGTGATGGACTGAGTATAAATTTAATTCGTTCATGGGTGCACAGATTCTGCGCATTTGCTTTGGCTATGATTTTCCCACGACCATGGGCCCTGGTCTTCAAGGACTCCCAAAAACTTTATAGTGGTCAAAAGGAGTTTACGTAAAAATCCGTGACTTTCAATACAAACAACAGTAGCTTCACTGGGACTAAAAAGAGCCATTATTCATCAAATTTTAAAAAATTATCTGAAGATCAGTCCTTCTAAAATTCAAATCATTTAAGAACTGAAAGAAATGGACTTTGAATTATGGAAATATTTTTGTGAAACTATCTTGGAGTAATTTCGCACTGTAAATCTCATTATTTGGATCGAAGAGGCTCATTTTAACCTAACGGCCACATCAAGAAGCAAAACCGCCTTTACTTGTCACCAAAAACCCGCAACCCGACTGAAACATCATAAACCAATGCATTGCACTAGAGCAACAGTTCGGTGTGCCTTATCCACGTTCAAGATAATTGGCGCATTTTTTTCAAAAACTCTCGAGGCCAGGCGACGAATGTTAACGGTGAAAATTATCGAAGCATGATAACGGAAATCTTTTTCGCAAACTGGCGAACTCATCCATCGTATTCTTCACAAGTGTGGTTTCAATAAGATGAGGCGACTGCACACACAGCCAGAACTTAGATAAATTTGCTTCAGCAAAATTCCCCCCAAAAATATCTTACGGCCACCGAGGTTGCCTAATCTAACTCCCATGAATTTTTTAAGGGGCTTCCTAAAAGAGAGGGTTTATACTGACAATTCCCGTTATCTTGTAGCTTTAAGGCAAAATATTCGTCGAGAAATCAGCTTAATTGAACCCAGTTTACTGCAGCGTGTGGCACTGAACACAAGGCTTCGATTTGAACGGTTTGTTCAACTTGACGGAAGACATCTGGATGACATTCTTTTAAAAGTTAAAACTGGCTTTCCATTCTATCGTCTAACGCCGTCAATAAAACTTTTTGTAAATTAGTACGTTATTTATTTAAGTTGAAAAATATAAATTATCCACCAGATACCCTGTATAAGCTTCTATGTTCTTGTGTTTGTAGCTGGTAGGCGTTTCTTAACTGTTATACAGGTTATTTTACTTACAGTTTGTGCCTGCTGTCATCGAATGCTAATATTAGTGGTTTTGGAAAGTAAACAATTAAGTTAAAGCAAGTGTAACCAACTACATATTTTATTTTTAGGATAAATGTATGGACGTGGATTTTAATTAAGTAAGTACACACTATTAGTAAAATTATACTAATTATTTTTTTTTTCATTGTTTTTTTTGGGCCTCGGGTCAATTGCAGCAGTCAAAATTTAACCCAAAAGTACCAGTTATTTATGCTTTTGTTATATCAAATTTTTTCAAGGCATTTAATTGCCGTAAAAAAATTTAATTAAATTGGGTTTTGTACCCCAAGCTTTTTTTTAGATTTTTGTCTCCCTTAAAAAATATTCACAAAAAAATTATTAAAAAAATTTGAATAATCTTTGGTGCGGTATAACTATTGTACTTTTGGCTACCCAAAATATCAGCGCAATAAAATAAGAAAAAATATGACTGGGCTGAGAATACTTTGCGAAAGTCCTTCATTAATCCTCCCCATGTGGTTTTGGTCTGTGCTCACAAGGTGCGCGATTTCTTGGTAGGCCACAAAAAGCGTGGCCCAGAACTCTCTCTAATAAATAGTGCAAATGGCATATATAACTAAGATTGCTGGCACAAAATATTTTTTCTTCAAATGACTGCATGTTGTCATTTTGTCGTACATTGCACATATTAAATATGTGACGCCACAAAACGTGGACATAAAAAATGCCTAGTATGTACGTAGCATAAGTAATAAAGTAAATAATGACTTTGGTCCCCGTTCTGGTAAAACGTAAAGGAGTGAGTGATTATTTATAATTTTAATAAAAACAAAACGGACTTTCCATTCTCGGCAACACAGCACGCTCATATATTACACATCGGATCATTGTTGACCCCATTTTTTAAAAAAGAATTTTTTGTTTACACTTAAAACCTACTTCAAATTGAATCAATTTTTTTTTTGCCGAATAATTAGGTCAACTTAAGACTACACATAGGGAATACTTCGTTTAAGGAGCACTGAAATCGACACCATCCGTTGCCAAATTCAGCTTAGCACTTTTGTTCTCTATTTGACAACGAATGTGGTAAATTTTTAAAAAACCCCTGGCTCTTATTTTGAAAAAAACCATTCTTATTTCAGCAAAGCTTTATTCTTATATTCTTGCAAAAAATTAACTCATTGGAGACCAATCAATTTGAAAAAACATACATATGTATATATTTTATGTGTTTTTTTCTATTTATTTAACGTTTTTGAATAAAATTAACTTTTAACAACAAAATTTATGCTGTAAATCGAGGGGAACTGTTTGGAAGAATCCTGGTGTTATATAAGATGATACCCTGTAATATAAAACTTATAATTTCGACCATTTGCTCAAAAGTTAATTTCTGGTCAGTGAATTCTTGTTGAATCGTTTAATAGGTTTTCAGATTCTATAATATATAGTGAAAATGTACTAAAGACATACATTTTAACACTCATTTACCCTAACTTTCGAAAAATTTTAGCAATAACAGAGTTTATTGTTGTGCTATTATTTCCGTTGAGACAACCTTTTCTTAGATCATACCAAAAAAGTTCGTTTATCGAAACGAATATGATAAGATTTTTATTTAACGAACAAAATCTACACATATTATCTTGCAACGACTGGTAGTTTTAGGTTTTTCGTTCTTGATTTGACAAGGGATGGAGTGCAATGTAAGACGGACTCCCATTAATTTTTTCTCGGAAAAATTTTTGTGGAACATAATCAGGTTCTTTCTCCACTCCCTTACAGGGTTGCCATACAAAATTTTTAAAAATAAGGTAAAAACCCCTACAACTTCTCCGGAGTCACCCCTTGAGAAATAAAATGTACCACAGACCCCCATTAGTTTTTTCTCCTAAACGTATTCCCAGAGTATATTTACCCCCTATTTCCATCACTTAAGGGGTTTCTATACAAAATTTTCAAAAATTATGTAAAAACGCCCATAGCTTCTACAGAGTCGGCCTTAGAGAAGCAAAATATATCACCGACCCCCATAGTTTCTACTCGCAAAAATATTCCTACAACATACGTGCCCCCTATCTCCAGCCCCTGGCATGGCTGCCATACAAAATTTGTAAAAATTGAGTTAAACGCCCTACAACTTCTCTGGAGTCGCTTCTGGGGGAATAAAATTTATCACAAACCCTTATTAGTTTTTCCTTCCAAACGTTATCCTAGAGTATAGTTTCCCCTTATCTCCACGCCTTAATAGCGTTGCCATACAAAATTTGAAGGAAATTATGGTAAGACCCCCTGCAACTGCCCTAATCACCCTAAGAGGGTTAAAATATGACACCGACCCCTCATTAAAAAAAAGAAATATTTCATTTCATTTTCAAAATAAAAAAACGGATAAAAATTAAAAAAGTTTTGCGGTTTCAAAAGTCCAATAAGAATGGTATCTTAAATTCGGCACAGACGAATATAGCGCTCATACTTGTTTATTATTGCATTCTTGATTTGAACACGTTTTGTTTTATATTTTTTTTAGCAGATGTTCATACAAAACTGTGAACGCTATGTTTGTTAGGAGTTGGTCACATTATTTTCAAACTTTAAGAGTCGACCACACAAGGTATGTTATTGTAAGAATAAACTGTCCATATTTACTCTGTATTTAAATATATAAGTGTTTGCATTTGTGCGTTTGTATATTACGTCATCCATTTGTTACATGCAATTTTAGGTTTTCAGCTAATGCAACTAATTAAAGTGGTTGTTGTCAACCACTAAATGGCTTTTAATACACAAACACTTTAAATAATACACACAAGCACATATTGAAAAACATACAGATTTGGTTACAAGGACTCATAATTCATGGTTATACAACAAGGTTTTTAAACACGAAAACACTCACACATGTAAATATTTTCTTAAATGGATGTTAATACTTTTACGTAAGTAAAACAAGATTTAATTTAAAAATTATCCTTAAAAAAAATGAGTCACTGTTAAAAATTTCTAGACAAGTCATTTTAATAATAGAATTTTATTTTTTTCTTATGACAATATTAAGAAGCCACCAGGTTTTCTTAAAAAAAATGACTCCCAGTCAATTACGTCTACGTAAAATCTTTTAAACTTTGTTGTTTGCTTTATTTTAGTGACATTGACTTTTGAAATTTCGAACTTTATTAAGATTAATGAGCTTTAATCACTTGGAGGATTTTCTTTTTTTTAATTTTATTTAAAATACAACCTAATATTGTTAAGTCATGATATTTCAATTAAAGTTTTTAAAATCAAACTTCCCTTATGTAGTCTTTTTTAACAATCTTAACTCTTGTTAAGGTAGTAATGTCGTCTGCTGTAAGATGATGAGTCATGATATGATGACATGATTAATTACAAAATCTCTTTCATTTTGGTATAATTTTACGTTGAAGTAAAAACCAAAATAATTGATTTTATTGAATATCTTAACTATCTTCAGGCTGTGCAAAACCATTACTTTTCATTTTGCAATATTTTTATTTGCTCCTGCCCTTAAGATGATTTTTATTGTAGTTTTAGTTTAATTGGTTTCGCTAGGGACTTTAGTAAAAGTTTTAAATTAAATATGCTGATTGGTTTCTTAAATAATTTAAAAATTATAAAAATCCTGCTGATTTCTTAAGGCCATTACAAATTTAAAACTACCTGGGGGTTCCTTATGAATTACGGGGTAGCATCAGTTTCTAGATATTTTGTCAAAAACACTTAATCTACTCTATTGCCGTAAAATCCCAGCAAAAATTTGGAAATAATTAGTCATTACAAATTTCTTACTTTTCAACTACTATTTCATACCGTCTGTGTTACTTAGCAGTTGTTAGATAATGAGTTATTTCTTATCTAAAATTTATGCAGATAGTTTCAGTTTGACAATTTCTTTACTTATTCGAGATCAAGGTTTTATGCCAGTTTTAACCAAAACGTTAAAGAAAAAAACTTTAAATGCACCAATGGGTAACTGGGAAAAGGTAATTTTAACTCCAATAAATTAATAGCTTTTTAACTCCCTCTTTGTAAGCGAGAATGGTAAGTACTTGCCTCCAATGTCATCGCAATGTTCAAATAATGGGTTAAAATGCTAATGAGTAAGAGTTTTTTTGAATTTTAGCTCATTACAAAGCAATGTAAGTTTTTTCTGGGTGAAAATACACAAAGTTCTACATCACTTACAAACAAATTTTGTTGTTGTTTTTAGAAAGTTTAAAAAATAAGAAAACAGCTAAAGCAGCAAAAAATTACAAAATAGCGAAAAAAGCAAATATATCATTTTTATCTTCTCTGATTACATCTTTTTTTTTTTGTTGTTTTTTTCTTATTTGACGCTTGAAGCCCACAAAATATTTGATTCCTGGAAAAAATAAGAGAACTCGTTGTAAATTAGACCAAATTAAGCGAAATTTCGATTTTGTTGTAATAATATTAACAGTTTAAAACAAGGTGGTAAGAAAAATTTTTGCACATTTTAAATATCTATATTTTTTTTTACCTTATACCCAAAAACAATCTAAAATATATTTTGGATATAAAGATTGCAAAAGATATTACCTTTTCCAGCATCCTCTGAAAGCTTTTACTCAACAAATCCTAGTTCATAGCACCCTAACTTAAAAAAAAATAAAACTTCCAAAAAGTTTGAAAATAAAATTTAGTATTTCATTAAGAAAGTATTTTGATATCGGTATCAGAGCACGTTTAAAACATATATTTATGTTTACATTTAGCCTATCAAACATAAACAACCAAATAAATGGTCAAGCCCCACCATAGTATATCCTACACCACATACATGTGTATAGGGGATACATAAAGAAATATACCGATAATTTTTGTATTTAGTATAACAATTGGTGGCATAGAGATAAACGTTTCTGTAAATTTATGAGAAGGAAAGATAGTATTCGAAGCATTTTTAACCCAAACTGCTACCACGTCTTTGGTGTGAGTATAAAATTTTTCAATTCTTTGTAAAAACAATTAAAAATTGATGTATTTAGATTCCTTAGCTTAAAATATAAATGGACAAAGCTGATTCGAATCAGTTCCTTCTTTTGGCACATAAATTCTATTTACCTTGTATGGAATGTACTTCCTTACTGCAGTCTTATTGTGTCAACTTTTTGTCAAATTTCAGAACTTGCTCTTTTTAAATACTTTTGACAAAAAATCTAAAATAAATAACATAGAACACACCATGGATTGATTTCCATCTTTGGGACCCAAAGCCCCACTGTGCGACCTTAGTTCACAGTTCTACCTCAGTTTTATGTTGTCATAAGTAATATGTCATTATAGGTAGGGCAGTCGTTCTGGCTGCTGAAATAAAAATTGTATTCTACTAGTCTCAAAATACGGCGGATCAAGTCTTAGTGTCAAACTTTCAGAAGTATTCGCAGGTACATAAACGCCGTTTAAAAACAGAAGAAGCGGTTAACTAGGGACCGACATATAAGCAGGCACCTTAAAAGCCACTTTTCTTTATATAAAATCTAAGAAAGTATCTACACAAGAAAAATTATTTCCATATTTTTTTAATTAACGCATTAATTAAAAAAAAATTTCGTTACTAATTTAGTTGCCACAATTAATTATTAAATAACATTTGCAAATTAAAATCAATCAATTGCGTCAATTATCAAAGTCTTGAAAATATACAATAATTTTGCATAAGAGTGTCGCAGATCAATGCTTTTGTATGCTCCTTTTTGCTCCTATGTAGCAATTTTTAAAATATTTATACAAAAACATAAACGCAGTTCTAAATTAGAGTTTAAACCTTAAAGATTTGTGTGCAGTTTTGGAAGCCGAGTAGTGGTCGTCTTCGGATGAATTATGTGTATTTTGTTTTTATTTACAATAACAAAATACATGCAAGACTACAAGACGATCAGCCTGGCAACCAGAAGGTGTCAGGCTCGATGCTTGATTGAGTCGGAATTTTCTTTATTTTTTTTTCTTCCTTTTTTATCTTAATTATACCCTTCACATATTGATAAAGGTCATTCCGTTTGTAATTTCTTTAATATCCATTTGCGCCCCATAAAGTATATAAATTCTGGATCCATATAGATAGGATAGTTGATATAGCCATGTACGTCTGTCCGTCTGTTTGTTTGTTAAAATCAAGTTTCCGGAGTCAAATAAAAAGATACGGAGCAGTTATTGGTTTCAAACTATTAGAAATATCCCGCGGACAATCGCTATTTAAAATCAGCAAAATCGGTTCACTATTGACCGAGATATAAGCGAAAATCCAAAATAACCCATTTTTTTTTTTTGACAAAATCCGTGCATATATCCCTATATATCTCAGTAAATATAGTAACTCTTGCCACAAAATTTGGCACGGATACTCCTAAAGAAGGGACCTAAATAATGAAAGAAGTTTTTTTTAAATAGGACCAGGGGAAGGGGTATTTTTCCTACAATTGCACAAATTTGAAAAATTTTTTATACGCTATATCTCGGAAACTATAACAGATATCGAAAATAATGTTCTACAAAAAGTAATTGGGCAATAAGGGCTACGGTTTAAAGAAAAAATTTTTTGGGTGGGGGGTGAACAAGGGGTAGGACCCATACAAATTAACAATTTTTATGCAATTTTCGATATGCTAAATTTAGGAAACTATAACAGAAATTGACTTCAAATGTTTTGCAAAAAGTAACAGGATAATACCTACATTCAAAAAAAGTTTTTTTGGCCAGGGGAAAGGGTAGGGGTAGCTCTAATACAAACTAAAAATTTTTATGAAATTTGCGATGCGCCACATCTGGAAAACTATAAAAACTATCGACTTCGAAAATTCCACAAAAAGTAATAATCAAATAATTCATACATTTTGGAAAAAAAGTTGGAGAGGACCAGGGGACTAGAACATTCCATAAAAATTAACAACTTTTATTAACCTTTATATATGAATAATGTCGAAAACTTTTAAAACTCTGGACCTCAAATCTTCTTCATCTATTTCTATTATTCATACAAACGTTAAAATTTTGTTACTTTTTCTATGGACTTTAAAACTCACACAAGGATTTTTAATATATTATTTGCAGAACAAAATTACTCGACTGGGTATATTTAAAGACCAATGTGAAGGGTATATAAGATTCAGCACAGCCAAATATAACGCTCTTACTTGTCAAATTTGTTCTCTTCTTAAAATAATATTTGGTTTTATCATTGTTGAGTAGAAAGAACCTTTGCAAGCATATAACACTCTATATGAGCTTTTTTATGTCTAACTGATGTGGTACACAAAAATCTCGTCTGTTTGCTAATAATGTTTTCTCTCGATCTGACTGCAATTTTTCAAGTTAAATATTTATATATTCCACATTAAAACAAAGTAAAATTTTTTATGTTTTTTGCTACTTTGTAGTTTTTTATTCTTTATTTTATTTTTATTTAGAGAAAATAATTTTCCTTACTTTGCGATTTTTACAAAAGCCCACTTTTTAAAAATCAACTAATGTTTTCTTTGCATTAAATGTTTTAATTAACCATTTCTCAAAATATACATTAAAATACATAAAGTACTATTTTTATTGTTCTAAAAACTTTATTGTTTACCTATAGAAAACATAAACAAATCTGGCGATATAAAAAGCCATGAAAGTTTTATGGCTCATTATTAATAAAAATGTCTAAAAATACCATAAAAATCTAAACAAATAACCACCATATTTTTTATACTAAAATAATTTACAATATCGCAAATAAATATTAAAAATTAAAACTACCCTCAATATAAGATTTACGACTGCAATACAATTTATTAAAATGATAATGATGATTTTTCTACCATTCAGCTATTTCCCTCTCAAGTTTTAGTTTAGCACTAAAGTCATTAAATTTTTTTTTGCCAATTGTTGTTATTGAAATTAAAGATTCTAATTTAAAGACTTAAGTATTTTTAAAGTAAGTAAAGCGGTTAAGTTTGTTAAGAAATTTATGTGATTAAGTTAGTAAATTATAACACTTTTATTTTTATAAGCTTTTTTACTATTACATACGCAGTTGGAAAAGGGTATTAATAAGGATCTTGTATGTTGTATCTACCAGACTGGCGCCAAATGGCATTCAAGACACATTTGTTTTGCTACAAATTGAAAATATTTAATACATTAAAGACACATACAAATGCATATAAGTATACATGTTCTAGCTTGTTTGCACATACATACAGTCAAACATACATTCACATAACATACATGCGTATGTGTTAGATATTCTTTGAGCACCTTTTTTTATTCTATTAACCATAAACTATAACAATCTTAACAATTTATATTTTTTATTTCCTTTGAAAACATTTCTTATTTGTTATTTTACTTCATAAAATTGTAAATTTTTATAAAATTTCATGATTAACGGAAGTTATTTTTCTTGAAGTTTATGTTAATCAGAATTTGATGGAAATTTTGTTGTGTCAATATGACAATAGAATTAGGCTCATTACTTTGAATTGGAATACTTTTTTATAGGTTTTCTTTGGAACTTTACGTTTTGTTAAAATGTTTGTTTTTTATTATTATTACTAGCTGACCCGGTCAACTTCGTACCACCTAACAATCATTGAATATATGGATTTTTTAAAAAGAGTACAAAGCTTATTTAGTCAAATAGTTTATTGGAATATATTTATAAGGAAAACAAAAATTTAAAAAGATTACAAAAATAAGGAAGCTCTGTATTTTCGAGCTTGAGGTTAGTTAACTTCAGTGCGGTACCTTGTGGTATATGACATTTTTCGTTTTGTTATTAGGCGCAAGTATAAATAAAGTAGATGGTTTGCCCACATGTGAACATGAAACGTATAGTTGGCCATGAGAAAAACATGAATTCTCTAAATTAAGACCACAAATACTCAAGGATTGTCCTTGTGATTTTTTAATCGTCATTGTGAATGCAAGACGAATAGCAAATTGAGTTCGCTTAAACTCAAAAAGCATATCGGTTGGTATCATCGGAATTCTCGGAATGAGAACTTTTTCATCTTTGAATTTTCCTCTAAGTATAATTGCGTGTTTGTTGCAAAGTTTTGGTTGGTTTAAATTTCGAAGCACGATAACTACCGAGCCTACCTTCAGTTGTAAGCTGTGCGGTGGTAAGCCAGGCACATCCAAGGAGTTTAAAACTTCAGTTGAATAGTTGGTGGCTTCATCTTCGTTTGTTACACAATCAATAGATTTAAAAGAATGCATAGTACCAACGATTTGATTTTGAACTACATATATAGTTTGAATCATCCACATCTATATTTTTAGTTGATAAAATTGCCCGTTCACTTAACCAGTCATAATTCTTCCCGTTAGCAATTATGTTGGCGAATACTTTCTTGATAAGCTCTTCTTTTAACGATACAAAATTACAAAAATTTTGAGGAAACTAAATCAGTCCGTTCGATTCGTCCACGGGAATACGGCCATTGCCGATAGTCAACAATTAGTTGGAGAAATATTGAGCTGATAAATCGTTGAGCAATGTTTTCTGTCAACTGCAGTATCTTTGCAAAACACCACAGACTTGAGGATTTAACGTTAGCATTCATTCGATCAGCAGCCGTCGATCTTGGAATGACTGGCAGTGTTTGGCGGAAATCACCGGACAGTAAACTTATTGCACCTCCAAAACATCTTGAGTCACTGCGCAGATCTTTTAGTGTTCTTTTAAGAGCTTCTATTGCACGTTTTTTGTGCCATTGTGCATTTGTCCCAGATAATGATTTTACACGCTACTAAAACTTTGGACATGGCAGAGTTTTTCGCAATGTTACGTGTCGGTTGCTCTTAATTTTAAAGGTTTAATGACAATTTTAACGCTGAGTGAGCTGTGCGGCATCCTTCTAACAATGTGGCCGCTATTCCAGATGAAGCTACCGCTGCAGCAATGTTGGATCTCGCACGAACAGTGGCTAAAATCAATGACATGACGAATGTCTTCTCAGTTCCACCGGGGGCATCTAAGAAATAAAAACTACATTTCTATCATCAACTGCCTTCAATATTATATCATAGACTTCCTTCTGTTGGAGGTTTAAGATGGAAACATTGGTTTGAACTAATTGGTTCAACTCATGTCGATCGTATTCACGTTCACGCTCTAATTGTCGATTTAGTAGCTCATTCATTTCATGTTCTGGTGCTGGCAGTCCTAACCTGACTAACAAACTGCCGGAAATAAGGTAACACATTTCTCTAATTAAGAGCAATGCCCGGCTATGCATCTTTTTTTTCTCCATATTATTATTATTGAATCTTCGCTAATGCGAACTAACAACATGTATTCAAATCTTAAAATTATGTAATTGATATTAGTCCAGTCAGTACCAGATCAAAATTTAGGTTCTTAAAATAAGGTAAATAAGGTTATGCATCTTCGCATTGACTTCAAGAATTGCATTTCTCGAGCTGACACGATATTGATGTAAAATGACACATTGTCCTTGTATTTGTTCCACAGGTGACTTGGACTTGACGGGAAGCATGTCAATAATGTTTGTATACGCTTCAGCGACTGTCGTATCCCAATGAGTATCGTTTTTAAGCAAATTGAGTTCTTTACATGCAGCACGAAATGTTAGACAGACTATACCATTAACTGTACGTAATGCTGCAAATGATGTTGAACCACGAACATTCACCAGCAACAACCGCAAATAAAACCATTCATCATTCTTCGGATGAACTGAATAAATACGACCAAGAGCATCACTTGAACGCACATCCGGATGCCCAGGAACCATAGTGCCTTTCTTTCGACGTTAAAATTTTTTGAAGAAGCGTTCCAAGTGTAATACCGTGGAACTCCGAGTAAAGTAAAGTTTGTGCAAACGGATCGCTTTGACAAACAGCAAAGAAACTTGTCAATGTTGTCACTGGAGGTTTTTCAGCACGTTGAACAACATTTGTCGCAGTGAAATATACTCGTTGGTCGTTCTTGAGATGCACTGCTAAATGTGCAACAGTGGGATGACATTCGTGAATAGGGAATGAGAATATACGCCAAACCGCCTAACTTGATAACGCGTAATTTCATCGTTGCCATTGGAGGTTCGGATGCTAAAAACAACCAAATCGCTGCCTTTCGTGACACATTTGCAGATGTACTTGATCGACTTCACTGAATTAGAATATTCAAAATTGCAAACTGTCTTTAATGATTTGGAATCACAAAACCGTTTCCTTTTACTTTCTTTGTAATAGTTTGATCGTTGTCATTGGGCGATCAACGCCGATACAGTGGATAACCGTCATTGCCAGTGAGAGTTTCCGCCGTCAATTTTTGTGGATAATGTTTGGAACACTTGCCGTCGACCATGCATGGAGATTGGGGGTTGATGGTGCCACACGGTTCATGAATCATATATGTAATTACAACATCACTTAGTTCTTGATCTGTTTCAGGATCAGGGACCTCGGCACTTTTAATATCATCTTTCTGGTCTGGTCGAACTTCTCGACTAACCAAATAATAATGTGTGCATGCGGCAAACCTCGTTTTTGCCATTTTATTGAATACATCCAGCATCGAGTATCTCCGAACACGTATTGCCTAACAATATATATAATCAGCAAACGAATTTTTACCTAAACACACATAATTCACAAAATATTATCCTTAATAGCGTGTCAATAACGTATAAACATGTTCTGTTTGTTTCTTTGATAAGTACTGAAAATTGCTGCTAAAGCGTGAATAGAAAAGCTGTAGCCTATCGCATCTTTCATGATGGGAAGCTATTACCAAGAAAAATTTCACAAACAGTTCAGTTTATGATGGCTTCATTATGATGGCTTCATTATCTGCCACTTGTAAATATTTTTTTTATTTTTTTAAATGTTTGTTGTGATTACAAAACAATGTATAGAAAAAAATTGCGTTAATGACTATCTGACAGACAGATTCATCATTGCATAGCCTTAATGCTTAGGGCAAGGCTTGAACTATGTATTGGTTAATTTTGTAGCATCTGAACTAAAAAAAGATAGAATTATAATTTAATTTACGCTCGACAGGTTTCAAAGTTATGAATGCCTTTTTAGTACTTTTTTTGAAATATTAGACCACCAGAGGCGAGACAGGATAAAAAACCATATTTTGAAACGGCTTATATCCACTTTTGTACCTTCGGAACCGAAAAATATAAAAAGGGGCTCAAATTATATTTTATTCCATTCGGCAGGTCTCGAAAAAATATGAATATAAAAATTTGATAATTTTGATCCTAAGGGGTAAAAAGGGATAAACATTTAGTGGCAATTTTTAGGTTATTTCTGTTACTTTAAAACTAATAATTTAAATTGCGTTCAACTGGTTTAAGAAAATATGAACACGTTTTTGAAGTTTTTTTACAGTTATTGAGACTTATAAAAGAAAGTATTTTTGTTGTACGGGAGATGCCATGCCCATTATTCCCTTTTCTCTTAAGTATACTCACCACAATTATGTATATTAGCAAACATAAACATCCATAGACAATTTTGAGACTCTAGGTATAAGAATTATTGAAGTACATGTAAAAAAATTCCAATTGTATGGGAGGTGCCACACCAAAAAGTTTGGAGACCTTAGCTGTTACAGTTATTGAGATACACATATAAATATTTTCATGCTATTAGAGGTTCCAAACCCATAATTCACTTCCTGCCTATACTCGCCTTAGTTATGCATATTAACATAATAAATACCCATATTAAATTTTGAGATTTCAGCTGTTACATTTATTGACATATAAATGTTAAATATATTTTCTTGTAAAGGAGATGCCACGCCTATTATTATCTTCACGCCCAAACTCAGCCTAATTGTAAGCATCAACATCGTAAACACCTACACAAAATTTGGAATTTTAACCCATACACAGCTGAATTATGCATATTACCATTATAAACATCTTTACAAAGTTTTAAGATTTCAACTGTTACAGTTATTGAAATATATGCAAAAAACTTTTTTCGTGGTGTGGAAGGTACCACGCGAATTTATTTCTTCCCGCCCATATAAAGCTCAGTTATGCATATTAGCACTATAAACATCCGTACGAAGTTTGGAGACTTCAACTATTACAGTTATTGAGATATATACAAAAACCTATTTTCGTTATATGGGAGGTGCCACGCCCATTTATTTCTTCCAGCCCATACAAAGCCTAATTATGCATATTGGCACTGTAAGCATCCGTACGAAGTTTGGAGACTTCAGCTATTACAGTTATTGAGATATACAAAAACCTATTTTCGTTGTATGGGAGGTGCCACGCCAATTTATTTTTTCCAGCCCATACAAAGCCTAATTATGCATATTAGCACTATAAACATCCGTACGAAGTTTGGAGACTTCAACTATTACAGCTATTGAGATATATACAAAAACCTATTTTCGTTGTATGGGAGGTGCCACGCCCATTTATTTCTTCCAGCCCATACAAAGCCTAATTATGCATATTAGCACTATAAACATCCGTACGAAGTTTGAAGACTTCAACTATTACAGTTATTGAGATATATACAAAAAACTATTTTCGTTGTATGGGAGGTGCCACGCCCATTAATTTTTTCCCGCAAATACAAAGCTTAATTATGCATATTATCACTATAAACATCCGTACGAAGTTTGGAGACTTCAACTATTACAGTTATTGAGATATATAAAAAAAACTATTTTCGTTGTATGGGAGGTGCCACGCCCATTTATTTCTTTTAGCCCATACAAAGCCTAATTATGCATATTAGCACTATAAACATCCGTACGAAGTTTGGAGACTTCAACTATTACAGTTATTGAGATATATACAAAAACCTATTTTCGTTATATGGGAGGTGCCACGCCCATTTATTTCTTCCAGCCCATACAAAGCCAAATTATTCATTTTAGCACTATAAACATCCGTACGAAGTTTGGAGACTTCAGCTATTACAGTTGTTGAGATATATACAAAAAACTATTTTCGTTGTATGGGAGGTGCCACGCCTATTTATTTTTTGCCGCCCATAAACAACTCAATTATGCACATCAGTAAATAACTTACCTATACCAAATTTGGAGACTTCAGCTATAATAGGTATTGAGGTATGTGAAAAAAACTGTTCAATTTGTATGGGAGGTGCCACGCCCAGTCGGAATTTCAAAAAATAAATAAGCCTAAAACGCATTCCCAGATATCGGGTATGTCTTTTTTTCAAGTTTCATTAAAATCGGTCCAGCCGTTCTTGAGTTATAAGCGGTGTCACTAACAAAAAAAAATTGTTCTTTTATATATAAGATTATATTTATGGGATTTTGAGAAAAACAAGGAATGAGGTAAGAGGTAGAAGTAATTTCTATTTTTTATTACCGAGAACCTAATTCTTTTTTTAAACGTCTAGAATTGAGCTTTTTGAGTGTGTAGTAAAGTAAAAAGATTAAAAAAAGTATTATTCAGTTTAGTGAAACTTAATTAATTTTAGGTTTTAAAAATTGTTTATTAATAAAGACAAAATTATTTCAGCAATTCAATTCTTGATTTTTCGATAGTCTCTTTAATGTGTTTTAAAAGATTTTTAGTTTGGGTTAAGTTCATATAATTTTTTTTATTAGAAGAAATTATTATTTTCGTTCAAAGAGCACTGATGATGATATTGCGTAGCTGCTGTCGAAAATGCATTCTACTCGGCTGGTAACGGTAGAAAAATCTGCTTTTTTCAAAATTAAAGTTTCTTTTAACATTAACAGAAAATAATAATTTCTTCTAATAAAAAGAAATTATATGAGCTTAAGCCAAACTTAAAATCAAAAATTTGTATTGAAGACAATTAGTTCAACAATAAATAAAAATTAGCATGTTTTTTAAAAGTTTAATTTTTTTTAAGCAATTTAAGTATACAGTGACTCTTAAACTCTTTATGTATTTCACTCTCTATTAGTAGTTTAAAAAAAAGTGTTTGTACCACTCAATTAACAACTCATGTTAAACATTCGTTTGCTAAACCTTAGAACATTGGGTGTTATTTAAGGAGTTAAGCTATTGACTATAAGAGATGAGTTTAGGCGAATTTTGATCGAGTGATGCAAAAACTATAAACATTTTACATTCAATACTCAATACGCTATATCTCGGAACGCTACATCTTAGGTAGGGGCAGGGAAACAAGTAGCTCCCATACAAAGTAATAATTTTTATGAAATTTTCGATACGCTCTATTTAGAAAACTATAACAGCTATCGACATGAAAGGTTCTACAAGTAGTAATTGGACAATAAGGCTTTAATTTTGGGGAAAAAATTATTTGCGTAAAAGCAGAAGGAGGGGAACCCCCTTTATATATATAAAAATTTTATAAAATTTTTGGTATGTTATATTGTGAAAACTGTAACTGCTATCGAATATTTTACAAAAGGTAATGATCAAATAATTCATACATTTTTGAAAAAAATATTGGAGAGCAGCAGGGGGACTACTTTTAATACGAATTATGTCTAAAATTTTAAAAGTTCGACCTCAAACCTTCTTCATGGTATTTCTGTTATTAATATGAACATTTAAATTTAGCAAAGTTTTCTATTTCGGCACAAGGTATTTTTATTATACTATTTGCTAGAAAAGATGGCTGGGTATATTCAGAGACCAATGTGAAGGGTATATACGTTTCGGCACAGCCCAATATAGCGCTCTTACTTGTTTTTATGCTTATATTGGAATTTTACTTTACTTTCTACTTGAAATTTATTAGCACTTTTCGTTAATTTTTTCGGCGGCTTTTTTGATACTCACAAAAATTACTCTTAAAACCCAAATGAAGACCTTTTTTTCATTACTGTTTGACACTAAAGCCTCAATGCGTATACGCAATGAATGTTTATCATACGTGGTAGGGACGTAAATTTGATTTGAATTGTAATTTTCTCGATCGATCGAGTTGTTAATGCTTTTAATACATATATGATTCTAATTAGAATGTTTATTTTAAACTCGAATCGAATGCATTGATTTTGCCCCTGTTCTCATTAAAGAAAATAATAAATGTTTTACTACATGGGAATTGATATTACAATTAGTTTTTCGGGTAAACTAATACCGGTAGTATTAAGACGAGTTCAAAAGTCGCCCTTTGCTTTTATTTTTTGTGTTTGAAAAAGTGAAGGTCAATATAATTTTTAATCACAAGCAAAATCTATTAATCTGAAAAACACTTTTCCAAAATTTCAAGACGAATTCATAATCACTACCTCTATAGCGTTCGCTGATTTTTCGTAATGTTGTCTATAAACAAATATATTTTAAAAGGTTTTTAGTGAGTTTCTTTATTAAAATATTTAGCAAGTGTAATATGCCAATATATTTTATTTAGTATGCCCTATGTTCGGGAATTCGTATATAATCAACGTACAAACAATATTTTTCGTCTTCCTACTAGTAAATAAGTTATTTCAAAAACTTAATAATTCTTCTGATAATTAACATCAAATTATTTATCAAAATGTTCGTGGTATTAAAATCAAACTTACTAGATAATTTTTATAAAGTTGCCATATTAATTTTCATCTTGTTGTTCCAACTGAATCTTGGTTGAATAGTATTTGTTTATACTCGGAAATATTTTGTGATGTTTTATTCTATGGAGGAAACTTAAAAATACCTGCCTTTTAATATTGAATTATTTGCAGTTGTCTTTAAATTTTGTCACAAAAATGTCCATATAATCTGTTCATATATTCCGTTACAGTCTGATCTAACAATATATAATTATCACATTGGGTGAATTAAATTCGAGATTTTTTAAGCTAATCCTGTCGATACAATTTTCTTTTATGGCGAGTTTAACCAACTTTACATTACTTGGGAACTTTAGCCGATTTTTATTATTATTTTTCATCTTTAACGGATAATAACGAAGATGAAATTATGTACATTATCTATGCTTACACGAAATTAATAAATATTTGAATAGTTTTGGAAATTTACTTGACTTTGTTTTTTTTTAATAAACATAACAAATATGGGTAATTCCAGGAAAAAAGTAACGTTACGCCAGATTGAATATCTCTTTTTTTCAGGGAATTTTTTTTTTTTTTGAAATTACAGTTTAAATTTAAGAAGAGACTTTACTTTAATAAGTTGACGATATATAAATATAAAAACTGAAGCATTTCCCTAACACACAAGTACAGTCCGTTCTGGGGTTACGTTACTTTTTCCTGGAATTACCCATTACAGTATGCCCCGTTGATCCTGTTACCTTACCAGAGGACCGTTACCTTACAATCGAAGTAAGTTTAACTAACTTGTAAATAATCGAATAAAGAACAAAACAAGTAAAAACAAGGTTTATTGTTTTAACCGAACTAATTATTCCGAACTATTAAATCTTTTATGTAATACCAATCGGCTTGAACTGCTGGCCGAAGTTTTTTATAATACTATGTTTGCAAATGTCAATGGGGACTGATATCATGATATAATTGAAAACCTTTCAATGCCAGAATTGCATGCTTTGGGCTTGGTTAACATGTGGTATCAACAGGACGGTGCAACATTGCACACAGTTAGGACTACAATGGAATTACCGAGACACCTCTTTCTACAAAAAGTTTTTTCAAGAAATGGTGATGTTGATTGGTCTTCCTAACTTGGTTGCCTAATTTGACTGTCCAGGACTTATTTTTGTACGGGTATCTGAAAAGCACGGTTTTCACAAACAAACCAGAAAGGCTGGAGAAACCTAACCAAAATATTCGCCTTAAAATATATGAAATACCGCCTGAAATGTGTGAGAATGTAATGAAAAATGTGCTTAAAAGGGCTCGCATTTGTGAGGCTAAAAGAGGCGAACATATATCTGATATTAAATAACACATTTATCAATATAAGATTTGAACCTTAATTTTGGATCACTTACAAATAAAATATTACTTACTTCTTCACATACACTTTGTTTCAATCAAATTAGCAGGTAGCGAACGATTAATGAAAAATCCTTTACAATATTTTTTATCACCTTTAAAATTTTTAAATATATATTTAGCAAATAGAATAATGAAAACCCCAATAGTTCTTATTATTAGGCTTTCAACCATTTTTTTTAATGCTTAAACCTTTTTATTCCTAAATTAAAATAAGTTGCCTCAAACTAGTTCATACACTCACACGTTCCCATAAACATTATTCCTTGTTTTCCCATTAATATTTATAGAAGTTCAAGGCTCAACTCAACAATTCACAACACACAGCATCACTTAATTATTTAACCAACCATTTAAGTGTTTAGTTTAAAACACTAAAATAATTAAATGTATTACTTATTTCAAGTGACGACTTGCATTGAATATTTAATTTTATAGACATTTTAAACTTAATCCACCTGTGGTTTCACATAATCACTTTAAAACC
Source organism: Melanophora roralis (assembly GCA_963583895.1). Taxonomy (NCBI): domain Eukaryota; kingdom Metazoa; phylum Arthropoda; class Insecta; order Diptera; family Rhinophoridae; genus Melanophora; species Melanophora roralis. The sequence continues at coordinate 52,101,803 of OY757187.1, forward strand.
AACTACAAAATGTATTTGTTATTCACACAAAACCATAAACACACACACACACACACACAAAGGATGCTTTGTTCATGTTCAAAGAAGCAAATCAACAAGTTATATAGTGAAGAGTGTTTATTAAAGAGTTAACAGACACACACACAAATGTTTGCATGTATGTGTATATTTATTTGTTTAAAATATAACACGTTTTAGTAAACACGATACAACACGATTACATTTCATTAACGCACTTATAAGGAATTTACACATAGAAACTATAAATCGACACACACAAACTTACGTAAATATTTTTAAATATAAACATGTATGTAAGTTCAGCAATATGTAAGTACATACATATGTAGTGCGTTGTGTAATTGATAGTGTAGTTACACATATGCAAACATAAGTTTATTTTCATTTCTATAGGTTTGTTAAAAGACGTTTTTTTGTTGAATATAATACGGTAATGAAACTAATTTTAGTGTAAATGAATCGAAAGTAAAATGAATGACAAGTAGTTTGTTTACATTTGCGTTTAGTCGTTTAAAATGCAAACAGTATGTTAGAAAAGTAAGACCTCAGTAAAAATTATTGTAGTGCATAATTATACCCTTTACATAGTGATAAGGGTATATGTAAGTTTATCATTCCGTTTGTTATTTTTATTGTATTCATTTGAGACCCAAGAAGTAATATATTTTCTGGATCGATTTAACTCAGCTTGATCGGTTAACTATAGACCAAGATATAAGCAAAAACCTAAAATAATCTCCTTTTTTTATAAAAAAATCATGCATATACCCAAAATTCCATATTCCAAATTTCCCATATTGAAGGCGACGACCTAAGCGAAATCCTGAAGTTTTGATTGGAATGAAATATGTATTTTGAAAAAACCTAATAGATAGAGAAGTTGATATGGCAATGTCCATCTGTCCGTCTGTGTATCTCAATCAGTCATTTTAAGCACTTCTAACCAGCTATTGGTGTCAATCTATCAGAAATGTTCCTGAAATTATCGCTATTTAAGATGAACAAGATCAGTTTACCAGGGACCTAGATAAAGGCGATTGCCCCAATTTTCCCAGTTTTTTTAGATCGAAATTCATACAAAAAATGTAACAAATGTAACCAAGTAGCAACGCTGTTAAGCAAACATATGGATATGAATAAATACGCATAAAATTTCTCCATGCATGTTTGGATATAGGTGTAAGATGAACCATTGGAACCAGATTGAAGTCGAATAACAACAAAGTAAACAAATTGTACCTTTTTAAATTTTTTGGCACTTTTTTGCGTTTATGAGTCTGCTGGTATTAAATTACAGATTGTTGACCCAGATTAAGGTCAAAATTCGAAAAAGAGTCCAAAAGTTATTTATATTTTGTGTGCTTTTTTACAATTGCATATTTTGAGTTAATAAGTCAAGAAATGTGAATTTGATGAATATTGACTCAGCGGTCATTCTGTTGCATTTTCTCAGATTGCGAGAAAAAATATATTAAAGTGGGAAATATTGACCAGGATAAAAGTCGAAAGACAACTAAGAAGACAAAAAGTGCTTCTAAAATATTTTTGATATCCTTTGCGTTTTCTAAGTTTAAAAAACAATTTAAATGTAACTAAGCACTATTAACCTGAATACGTTGAAAAAGTTTTATTCTACTTCTCTGGAAACTTTTAAGATTACTTGAGTTAATGTTTAGCTATATTTAAAACAGAGTAAAAGATTTTGTTATATCCTTCACATAGTGATAAAGGTACATCTGGGCCTTTTATTTCTTTTGTAATTTCTTTAACGACAATTTTGTAGCGAATTCGATTAAGCAATATCCGTCTGCCCGTCTTTCCACGTTATGGTTGAAATCAAGCCCCTCGATGTCGCATAGGTCTGTTAGTGATATCAAACCAACAGAAATATCTGAAGAATAATTTTTTTTAAAATCCAGCAAAATCGGCTTATAACTGCCATCTCGGTCAAGCCAAAAACTAATACTACCTTTGCTTATTTCTCTACAATTAGAACATAAAAACCTCTTCAACTGCCCCGGAGTTGCCCCTATACGGGCGCAATGTAAGACCGACCCCCATTAATTTTTTCTCACAAACATTTTTGTGGAACATACTTACACCCTATCTTAACAAGATTGCCATAAAAAATTTGACAAGATGTGTAACAGACCCCCATTAGTTTTCTCTCTAAAACAAATTTCTAGAATATACTTACCCCCTAAACAAAACTTAAAAAAATGCTGCAAAAATGCCTCATTCCTCCTCAGAGTCAGTATAGGAGAAATAAAATGTACAACCAACTCCTATTAGTTTCCGCTCCTAACCATGGCCTAAAGGGGCTCCCATACAAAGTTTAGGAAATGGTTATAAATCCTACTCTAAAGCTTCCAGAGTGCTCGTAGAAAGTTGAAATAAAGGACTTACCCCAGAATATTTTTAATTTCTTTTTTTTCCTACAATATATTTACCCCCTATCTCCACCCACTAAGAGAGTTGCCAAACAAAATTTTAAAAAATTTATTGGTAAAACCTTTACACGGTGGGAAGGGTATATGAGAACCGGCACAGCCGATTATAGCGCTTTTACTTGTTTCTAATTCAAGTTTACAAATAAAATATCACAGATTTTTTTCATTACAAATACATAATTTTAAAATTAAAAAAATAATTTTAAAATAGTACATGCCTGCCTTACCTAAAATTGACTATATGCACGATTTTTTAAAGATAATATTGACAACTCATGAGACAAATCATTATATCTTTTGTTTATTACTTATAGCAATACTTTTTGTACGGTCTGTATGTCAGCATGTATGTATATGTAGGCCTTTAAGGTTGGCTAAACAATGTACGCACACATGCATTATTTTGTGAAAGTGTGTGTAAACGTTTATTATTAACGTAATTCTTCCACAAAATAAAGTGATACCACCGCATACAAAGCAAATATACATATTTATATTCCATTACATACACCCACCACATAAAAAACCAAAAATAACAACAACAAACATACAATTTAGTTGTTGAATTACTGCCACATACTTGAAATAATATTATCAAAGCAGTTTTTTTTCTCCTTTAAACCCCATTTTTGGTTGACATTGTTTACTTTAACAAACTCCTTAATTTCCAACTGCTAATTCATTATACAGTTTTTTTTAAAGGATTTTGACAGCTTTTGGTAAATTTAATTAAAAGGAAGGGGTGAATATAAATTCGTGTCGCGCACAATACTTGAGGTAAGAATAATACCGACAATTAAGTGTCTCATCAACATTGTCATTTACATCGTATGTCTTTGTATAAAGAAAAACAGAAAAGCTTATGAAGCAAAATTGAACACTTTTATCAAAAAAGTATATAAAAATAAAACCCCAAAACAAACTCATTCATATGAGTAAAGTTTTATTGAAAAAAGGAACTAAATACACTTTCCTTTTAACTTGCTTATGCTTAGACAGGATGTCTTTGTTGTCTAACCCTGTGCTTAATTTTAATCTTCTACCAACACCTACTCACATTCAAAAGTGGAAAATAACCAAAAGAAAAAAGAAAATGATTTTGTAAATTTCAAGTGCAAAAATTGTTTAAAAATAATTGCGTTTATGTGTCGGTGAGTGCTTTTACACTTACTTTATGTTAATCCTTATTTGTGCCAAGATAATTCAGCTATTTATGCCGGTGTATGTGTGTATTCTTGAAAAAACACCCAAAACATTTTTAGTGATGAGTTTCTCTTTAGTTTCTTTTACTTCTTTTTACGTTACAAACACAGTTACAGAGTTTTAATACTTTCAAAGTGTCAACATGCATGTTATCTGTCATAAAATCTTTCACTTTTGTCAGCAATTTAAACAATGGCCTCTTAATTACATCATGTTGACAGTGTGAGTGAAAAATTTTATTCTAAATATATTCACACGCACATTCATATGAACGTATGAAAGAAATTTTCTAAACTAGACTTGTGTATGAAAAAATTATAAAATATTTTGTATGAATTTGTTTAAAAGAATATCTTTTACTTGGCTTTATTCGAAAACTTTTTTAATAAATTATTTGCTACTAAAAATTTGGATGAGGAGGGTAGGAAGTTTTCCAGAAGCTTTCCTTCATACTTTGACGACAATCATTTTTTTTAAACAACTTAATAATTTTACTGGAAACAGAATATGCGATAAGACATCTGGTTAGGCTAAAAGAGTCGGGACTTCAAATTTCCAACCACGATTTTTTGAAAAATTTACACTAAGACTCTTATCATAGGCTGAAATCAAAGGTTTGTCTTCGATGTTGCAAAAATTAGTTTTGAAAAAAAACCACAGGTAGTGATTCTTGAGAGAGGATTACCAATTCCTCCGATGCATACAAAGAAAAAATTAGCCGCACATTGTTTCTAATACACGCATTATTTTAAAAAGATTTTACGATTTTGATTAATAAGTTAATTATCCCAATTAACGACTTAATTTTACTTGAAAATTGAATTCGAACAAATTAATAAAGCAAAAAAGTACTATTGCACAGAAGCTTGTAACTTAACGCTTAAGTTAAATCGTTTGTTTCGCAGCACATTTTATGTTAAGTGTACGCAAAAAACAAGCTTCGAAAATCACATGGCTTATTGTTCCAGCGGTGTGGCCCTCAGCCTAACATACAGATGGTGCCAGGTTCAATGGTAGACTGTGTCAATAAAATTTTTTAATTCTTTTTTTACTTTTTTAATTTGTTTGTATCCTTTTTTTTCTTTTCCCTTTTTTTTTGTTGTACTTAGACTTATACTTGTTAAATTAAAAAAAATATGACTTGCTAATTCATTCAAGATTTTTACGATTCATGCACAGAGAGAAAATCCGCTTTCTAAAATCAAGAATTTTATTCTTTAATTTATCCAAATTCTTTCTTGAAATTTTTAAGTACGATCCGTTCTTACATTTTCTTAAGTCAAGCCTATTCGGATTGCCTCAACAATTCAAGCGGAAAAAACTTGTTGTTTTAATATATTATTTTACATTTGAAAACATTGGGTCTCGGTGGCCTAGAGGTAGCGTGCTTGTGCTGCATTGTAGAAAGTTCTCGGTTCGAATCTGAGCTTCAAAAAAATGAAACTTTTAAATTATAAATAAAAAACTTTTCTTCTTATATAAAGCTCCATAAGTCAAAAACATGACATTTCATTTTCGAATTAATACCGTTTACGGCTTAAATCAATCTAGTTTTTGGCTTAATTGTGGCTAAAAGTTAGAAATTCGTTCTTGAAAAATCGGACTTGAAGTAAAAAATTTTGTACTTGATTTAAGAAAAACCATACTCACCGTACTTTTGACCCCGCTATGGCTTGATTTAAGTAAAGTTTACTTAGCTTATTCTTTGTGTGTGTAATTAATATAATTATTTCGGTGAGAGGTGCAAATTTAACCATTTTTTTGATTGATTGAGTAATTGAAACCATTTTTTAGTTTTCTCTGTGTATTTGATTGAATGGGGCTCAAAAAAGTGCTTAACTTAGGAGTTTATATTTTGTGTTTTAAAGATTCATGCCTTAATTGATAAAAAGCAAAACTTTTCAAAACTTTATATCGAGAATGACGAAAAAAAATCCTACTTATATTACATTTTCCTTACACCTTAATTCAAAAAAGTGGCTTAAGAAATTAATTTTTTTGAAATACTAAATTTAAAATACTTTTTTTCAAACAATTAACATGCTCAGACATTTTTCGTTTACTTCACATAACAAGTGGTGAATCAAAAAAATCTGGAGCTTATATTAAGGTTAATAAAACTTATCCCGATTAACATAAAATTTATTAAAATGCTTAAATTTGTTCAAAAATTGTACAAATTCAATAAGCACTAAAATATTGTAATATAACTTTTTACTTATAAATTTATTCAGATTAAAGATTTTATAGTTGCTTTCGTTAGTTTTTTGGACGTTGAGCTGCACCTTCATTGAAAATTGGACATGTCTGGGGATAATTTGTATATGTCCTTTATTTTATTGGTCATTCCTTTCTCTCCTACTGTTTAACTGATGCACAATGGGCCCAGAAGTTAGTTTGTCTTAATCACTTTTAATAATATAATTAAAGTGCTTTGAAATACAGTTTGGCAAGGATATGATAATGCTGATTATAAATATAATGAGGATATAGCTTCAATTAAAATTTCCAAACTTTTCCGTTCCCTGCTGCCTTTTTTGTATCGTTCCACGTAAACTTTGATGCCGTCATCCATAAAAATTTCTGTTCGGAAGTATTATTAGTGCAAGGAGCTTTTCCCCTTTTAATCTTATTTAAGCATCATATACCTCCCTCATGAAGAGCATTGCAAAGGAGATACGTGTGTTGTTTAGTGGTCGAGGGAATGGCTGATCGTTTTCGGAAGCATTGGTATCGTTGCTTTTTTTTATATATTTTTTCCATCTGCTAAAATATTTGGCGGTACCTGCACTTTTTAGATATATCTGATATTAGCGTTCAGATGCATTTAAAAGTCTTTTGAAGATTGTTCTGTCAGTTTGCTTTCTCAGCTTCTACGAGATTTATTTTAATGATTTAATTTCATTCTGGCAGACCATTCAACTTCACGCTTTTACTCTTAATACTTACAACGAATATTGATTGTAAGTAATGTTGTAAGCTCGTAGATACACAGCCCATGCTATTTGAGATTCATATCATTTTTGAAGAAACTTTAATCCGATAAATTGAGTTGCTGAAGTTAGCAATTACATTTTTAACACTTCTATCTAAAGATATTATAATCTGTCACAGTTTTCTATACGCCTTGCTTCAGTAGTTTTTATGACTAATAAAAGGTTTAATTTAAGCAAAATTTTATGATAAAAAAAATTTTCTGACTACAAGTTTTTGTTTCTTTTCTAGTATAATTGCCAGCTATTTTCTTTTAATACGTACATGATCTGTTTGCGCAATACAAAAAAAGTCAATGAGCTCTTGAGCGCTAACGTTGCAGGTGGCTTCAATGTTTTCGATAGATCCTAACATAAGAGGTTTCAATTTTCCCAACCTGTTGGAAAAAACCGTCCTTATCCTCGCTTAGTGCATTGACAAATTTGTCTTAGTTAATGACTGCGAAAATTAGCTATCAAAGTGAGATTGAAATCTAGTCCATAGGGCCAAAAGGGTATAAAATGCAATTGGCATTAAATTTTACATTAACTTCGCATTTAAGTATTTGAGTTAAGGTTTTAAAGAAGCCGCCATCAAATCACAAAAAGGGGCACCTCGTACATAAAAACTTTTTTCACGCTTGCCTCAAATTTCATAAATATGCTATTTCGTTTTAATAAGAAATCAATTATACCCTTCTAAAAATTTCAAGACCTTGGTTCTAATTGTTGTTGGGTACATACACACACACAATTTTCACTATCTTGCCATTTGAGTTTACTGAATCCAGGACTAAGGATGTTTTCGTTCTTCATTTTATTTATCGCCTGCGTTCATTTTTACCAAGAAGTATTCATGTACTTTTGTAGTTATGTGTTGCGAAAATTACAATGCAGTTTGATTTCTACTTCAGACTTTTAGAGCGATATTGAGTTTGGTGAGGATAAAATTTGGGTCCATCGCATGATTTGCTGAAACTCCTAGCTTTCTTGGGCGGATACGTGATTAGTTTTCGATATTTTAGGAAGAAAGTCTTCTGACAGTGGCTTTCCAAAGTTTTGGAATGTTCTTGGCTTAAACACTCCCCTTAGACTGAAAGTTTCTTACTAGGAGCTATGCTACCGGCCTCAATGCAAAATAATTTCAAAAAGTTTTGACTCTGCCTCACTGCGCAACGACGTATAAGTGTCTGTGTTGCCTGAAGTTACAAATTGATAGTCGTTTGAGTTAAGTTTTACATTGTTTTTTAATCTGGTTTTATTTAATCCCAGTGTCCAGACTCATCGCTGTGCACACATATTTATTCTTTTTCTGCAACGTTAATTTGTAAAAATCTGCAAGTATTTTTTTTTTTTTAATTATACCTACCAATGAATTATACTTACCAATGAATTATACTTACCAATGTATTATACTAATCTAACTTACTATTTAAGACTTATCGTGTAATACTTACCTTAAAATACTTACCTTATAATATACAAACATGTATTGTAAATGACTGTAAAGTTGCCCACGCTGGTTATCTTTCCAATCGGGTTGCAAGTTTCGGAGAAAACCGAGACCTAGATTAATTTTGTATACTTTATAATTTTAACTTCCGTTTTGTGATCCCTGGTGCGAGCAACTTCTTAACCTTGAGCTCTCTTTTAAGTTAAGGTAAATATACTCGTCCCTTAATAAACACCACAAGTTACACTCATTGACTTCATTTGGCTTTTTTTAATAAATTTCTCATAATTATATGCACTCGGCAAGAGAATAAATTTATAGACTGTAGGTAACTAAATCTTCTGTGCCCTGCAGGTTTAGTCGCCAGCCAAAAATTTATATTTTTATGTTGCAAGAATTAACGTAAAAATACACCTAGACTAGTTTTTCATTTTAGTAACCGTCGTCCCAATGCAGGTGGGCTCGTCCAGAATTCTCACATTATAATTTCCAAAAAATATTTATTTTTATTGGCTTATACTTATTGCGGAATCTGATTGTTAGTTCGCTAAGATTTAATTATAAAAATATGAAGAAATACTATTTGCAGTGGATGGTTGAGAAAACTCTAGTACATTTTTATTTCTGTTTTGGACTTCTAGATTTACCGTGGTTTTTTGTGTGGATAAAATATTCTTTGATGGATACGTGATTAGTGTATCAGCTTTCGATATTTCGAGAAGAAAGTCTTCTGGCATTGGCTTTCCAACGTTTTGGAATGTTCTTAGCTTTAACTTTTTCCTTAGGCTGGAAAGCCCTACCAGAAGCTATGCTACTGCCCATAATCTTGGAAGTAGAAAATTTTACTAGAAAGGGTTGCCTGGCCATATTTTTTACAAAGTAACTAGATCGCTTATAAGGTTTGCAAAACCTAAAATTAATTTTGACAGTACAGTGGTGCTAAATCAACTGAGCATTCTTTAATGACAAATTTTACAGGATGATGAAAAAATTAATAAAGTTATACTTTTTTTCGCCAATCAAACATGACAAACATGAAAAAGTTATTACAAAAAGTCTAATATTTAAATTAGTTCTCATACAAATCTGTCCCTTTCCAACCACAACTGTTGTATTCAATTAAGAATGCATAAGGCTTTTTCAACAGATTTTGTAAAAATTGTTTACGTAGACGTTTGTTAAGCCCCAATTAAACATTTAGCATCTCGGCATATAAAATAGTTGTAAACAACTTCTTAATCATTTTTACTTGAAAATCGATGTTTTTTACATCTTATATATAAAAGAACAATTTTTTTTTTGTTAGTGACACCGCTTATAACTCAAGAACGGCTGGACCGATTTTAATGAAACTTGAAAAAAGGTCATACCCGATGTCTGGGAATGCGTTTTAGGCTTACTTGTTTTTGGAAATTCCGACTGGGCGTGGCACCTCCCATACAAATTGAACAGTTTTTTTCATATATCTCAACACCTATTATAGCTGAAGTCTCCAAATTTGGAATAGGTAAGTTATTTACTAATGTGCATAATTGAGTTGTTTATGGGCGGAAAAAAATAAATGGGCGTGGCACCTCCCATACAATGAAAATAGTTTTTTGCATATATTACAGCAACTGTAACAGCTGAAGTCTCCGAACTTCGTACGTATGTTTATAGTGCTAATATACATAATTGAGCTTTTTATAAGCGGAAAAAAATAAATAGGCGTGGCACCTCCCATACATCGAAAATAGTTTTTTGTATATATTTCAACAACTGTAATAGCTGAGGTCTCCAAACTTCGTACGGAAGTTTATAGTGCTAATATGCATAATTGAGCTTTTTATTGGCGGGAAAAAATAAATAGGCGTGGCACCTCCCATACAACCAAAATAGTTTTTTGTATATATTTCAACAACTGTAACAGCTGAAGTCTCCGAACTTCGTACGTATGTTTATAGTGCTAATATGCATAATTAAGCTTTTTATGGGCGGAAAAAAATAAATAGGCGTGGCACCTCCCATACAACGAAAATAGTTTTTTGTATATATTTCAACAACTGTTATAGCTGAAGTCTCCAAACTTCGTACGGATGTTTATAGTGCCAATATGCTTAATTGAGCTTTTTATGGGCGGGAAAAAATAAAAAGGCGTGGCACCTCCCATACAACGAAAATAGTTTTTTGTATATATTTCAACAACTGTAACAGCAGAAGTCTCCGCACTTCGTACGTATGTTAATAGTGCTAATATGCATAATTAAATTTTTTATGGGCGGGAAAAAATAAATAGGCGTGGCACCTCCCATACAACGAAAATAGTTTTTTGTATATATTTCAACAACTGTTATAGCTGAAGTCTCCAAACTTCGTACGGATGTTTATAGTGCTAATATGCATAATTGAGCTTTTTATGGGCGGGAAAAAATAAATAGGCGTGGCACCTCCCATACAACGAAAATAGTTTTTTGTATGTATATATTTCAACAACTGTAACAGCTGAAGTCTCCGAACTTCATACGTATGTTTATAGTGCTAATATGCATAATTAAGTGTTTTATGGGCGGGAAAAAATAAATAGGCGTGGCACCTCCCATACAACGAAAATAGTTTTTTGTATATATTTCAACAACTGTACTAGCTGAAGTCTCCGAACTTCGTACGTATGTTTATAGTGCTAATATGCATAATTAAGTGTTTTATGGGCGGGAAAAAATAAATAGGCGTGGCACCTCCCATACAACGAAAATAGTTCTTTGTATATATCTCAACAACTGTAACAGCTGAAGTCTCCGAACTTCGAAAGTATGTTTATAGTGCTAATATGCATAATTAAGTTTTTTATGGGCGGGAAAAAATAAATAGGAGTGGTTCCTCCTATACAAAGAAAATAGTTTTTTGTATATATTTTTACAACAGTAGCAGTTGAACTCTTAAAACTTTGTAAAGATGTTTATAATGGTAATATGCATAGTTCAGCTTTGTAAGGTTAAAGTCTCAAAATTTTGTGCAGGTGCTTACAATGTTGATGTTTACAATTAAGCTGAGTTTGGGCGTAAAGATAACAATAGGGGTGGCACCCACCTCCTTTACTAGAAAGAATCTCTTACATATATATGTCAATAAATGTAACAGCTGAAATCTCCAAATTTAATATGGGTATTTATTATGCTTATATGCATAACTAAGATTATTATAAGCAGTAAGTGAACTATGGGTGTGGACCCTTTGTATGTGTATCTCATTATCTGTGACAGCTAAGGTCTCCAAACTTTTTGGTGTGGCACCTCCCGTACAATTTGATTTTTTTTACATGTTCTTCAATAATTCTTAAGGCTAGAGTCTCAAAATTGTCTATGGATGTTTATGTTTGCTAATATACATAATTGTGGTGAGTATACTTAAGAGAAAAGGGAATAATGGTCATGGCATCTCCCGTACAACAAAAATACTTTCTTATATAAGTCTCAATAACTGTAAAAAACTTTAAAAAACGTGTTCATATTTTTCTTAAACCAGTTGAACGCAATTTAAATTATTAGTTTAAAAGTAACAAAAATAACTTAAAAATTACCAATAAAATGTTTATCCCTTTTTACCCCTTAGGATCAAAATTATCAAAATTTTATAATCATATTTTTTCGAGACCTGTCGAACGCAATATCAAAATATAATTTGAGCCCCTTTTTGTCTTTTTCAGTTCCAAAGGAACAAAATGGATATAAGCAGTTTTTAAATATGGTTTTTACTCTGTGTTGCCCCTAATGGTCAAATATTTCAAAAAAAGTACGAAAAATGCATTCATAACTTTGAAACCTCTCGAGCGTAAATAAAATTACAGTTCTATCTTTTTTTAGCTCAAGGCTACAAGATTAACCAATACATATTTGAAGTCTTGCCCTTTGCATTTAGTTTATGCAATGATGAATCTGTCTGTCAGTTAGCGAATCATTAACGCAATTTTTTTCTATACATTGTTTTGTAAGCACAACAAACATTTAATAAAATAATAAAAAAAAATATTTACAAGTGGCGGATAGGGCAACAAAAAAATGAAGCCATTATAAACTGGACTGTTCGTGAAGTTTTTCTTGGTAATAGCTTCCCATCATGAAAAATGCGATAGGCTCAGCTATTCTATTCACGCTTTATCAGCAATTTTCAGTAATTATCAAAGAAACAAACAAAACATGTTTATAACGTTATTGACGCGCTACTAAGGATAATATTTTGTGAATTGTGTGTGTTTAGGCAAAAAATTCGTTTGCTGATTATATATATTGTTAGGCAATACGTGTTCGGAGATACTCAATGCTGGATATATATGCACACATTCTTATTTAGTTAGTTGAAATATTTCGACCAGATCAGAAAGATGATATTAAAAGTGCTGAGATCCCTGATCCCGAAACAGATCAAGAACTACATGATGTTGTAATTACATATATGATTCATGGACCGTGTGGCCCCATCAACCCCCCATCTCCGTGCATGTTCGACGGCAAGTGTTCCAAACATTATCCACGAAAGTTAACGGCGGAAAATATCACTGGCAATGACGCTTATCCATTGTATCGGCGTTGATGGCCCAATGACAACGGTAAAACTATTACAAAGAAAGTAAAAGCAAACGATTTTGTGATTGACACCAGTTGGGCTCTGCCACTTCTTTCCGAATCATTTAAGACACATTGCAAATATGTCACGAAAGGCAGCGATATGGCTCTTTTTAGCATCCAATTGCAACGACGAAATTACGCGTTATCAAGTTGGGCGATATGTGAATTGCAATGAGGCGGTTTGGCGTATTTCTCATGTCCTATTCATCCCACTGTTGCACATTTAGCAGTGCATCTGGAGAATGGCCAACGAGTATATTTCACTGCGGCAAATATTGTTCAACGTGCTGAAATACCTCCAGCGACAACATTGACAAGTTTCTTTGCTGTTTGTCAAAGCGATTCGTTTGTACGAACTTTACTTTACTCGGAGATGCCACGGTATTACACTTGGAATGCTTCTTCAAAAAATTTTAACGTCAAAAGAAAGGCACTATGGTTCCTGGGCATCCGGATTTGCGTTCAAGTGATACTCTTGGTTGCATTTATACAGTTCATCCGAAGAATGATGAATGTTTTTATTTGCGGTTATTGCTGGTGAATGTTCGTGGTCCAACATCATTTGCAGCATTTCGTAATGTTTATGGTATAGTCTGCCCAACATTTTGTGATGCATGTCAAGAACTCAATTTGTTTGAAAATGATACTCATTGGGATACGACAATCGCTGAGGCAATTATTTCTGCATATCCAAGCCAGATACGAACATTATTTGATTTCATCATTTCGACATGCTTCCCGTCAAATCCAAGTGACCTGCGGAACAAATACAAGGACGATATGTCAAAAGACATTTTACATCAATATCGCGTCTGCTCGAGAAATCCAAATCTTGAAGTCAATGAAGACATGTGTTACCTTCTTTGCGGCAGTTAATTAGTCAGGTTAGGACTGCTATCACCAGAACATGAAATGAATGAGCTACTAAATTGACAATTGAAGCGTGAACTTGAATACAATCGACATGAGTTGAGCCAATTAGTTCAAACCAATGTTTCCATTTTAAACCTCCAATAGAAGGAAGTCCATGATATAATTTCGAAGGCAATTAATGATGGAAATGATGTTTCTTTTTTTGGATGCCCCCGGTGGAACTGGGAAGACATTCGTCATGTCATTGATTTTAGCCACTGTTCGTGCGAGATCCAACATTGTTGCAGCGGAAGCTTCATCGGGAATAGCGGCCACATTGTAAGAAAGATGATGCACAGCTCACTCAGCGTTAAAGTTGCCATTAAACCTTGAAAATATGGAGCAACCGACATGCAACATTGCGAAAAACTCCGCTATGTCCAAAGTTTTAGTAGCGTGCAAAATCATCATCTGGGACGAATGCACAATGGCACACGAACTCGCAATAGAAGCTCTTAAAAGAACACACACTGCGCAGTGACTCAAGATGTTTTGGAGGTGCAATGATTTTACTGTCTGGTGATTTCCGCCAAACACTGCCAGTCGTTCCAAGATTGACGGCAGCTAATCAAAAAAATATTTGCGTTTAATCCTCAAGTCTGTGGCGTTTTCCAAAAATACTGCAGATGACAGAAAACGTGAGAGTTATATTGCTCAACGATTTATCAGCTCAAGATTTCTCCAACCAATTGTTAACTATCGGTAATGGATGATTTAAATTATATAGTTCAGAATAAAATCGTTGGTACTCTGCATTCTTTTAAATATATTGATTGTGTAACAAATGAAGATAAAGCCACCAACTATCCAACTGAAGTTTTAAACTCCTTGGATGTGCCTGGCTTACCACCGCACAACTTACAACTGAAGGTTGGCTCCGTAGTTATCGTGCTTTGAAATTCAAACCAACCAAAACTTTGCAATGGAACGCTTTTGGTAATAACAAAACTTATATGCCATGTTATTCACGCAATTATACTTAGAGGAAAATTTAAAGGGAAAGAAGATCTCATACCGATAATTCCGATGATACCAACCGATATGCCTTTTGAGTTTAAGCAAATTTAATTTCCTATTCGTCTTACATTCGCAATGACGATTAACAAATCACAAGGACAATCCTTGAGTATTTGTGATCTTAGAAAACACATGTTTTTCTCATGGCCAAATATACGTTGCATGTTCACGTGTGGGCAAACAATCTGCTTTATTTGTACTTGCGCCTAATAACAAAACCAAAAGTTTGGTGTATCACAAGGTACTGCACTGAAGGGAATTAACCTAAACATATCCTATGCACGAAAATACATAGCTTTCTTAACAGCTTTTACCTGAAACGCCTTATTTTTGTTATCTTTTTGAACTTTTGTTTTCTATATAAATATATTCCAAAGAACTATTTGACTAAAGAAACTTAATACGCTTTTTGAAAAAATCCATATATTCAATAATTGTTAGGTGGTACGAAGTTCACCGGGTCAGCTAGTTTACAATAAAATTTCTATTAAAGGTCCTTGTCTCATATTTTTAAAAGTAGTTTTTGTGAACAAAACACAACAAAAATTACAAACTAATTTTACTCAACTTTCATTACAAACCTAATAAGATACGTTATTAAATCAAAATTGTCCAATAAAATTAGATTGAAATCATATTTCATTTGACTCAATATACAAAATGTCATTATACGTAATTGGTTTAACTACGTACAAAGTTACTCTCATCCTATATTTGCAGTTTCTGCTGCTCTTTTTTTGGCTACAAAAATCTTAATAGCTACTCTCGTATGTACAGAATCGAATCTATTCTATTTCAATTTGTTAACAATCAAAATTATGCTCGTATCAAACTAACAAAATGTTCAAAGTTTCCTATCAAATCAAAACTCTAAAATGCCAAAGACTGGTTGTATTAATGGATGAACAGATGGATGGAGTAAACTGCATTTAGGTGCATTTACATAATTTTACATGCGACCGTAAGCACATGTACATGCACACATACAAACACGCACCAATATACGTATGTAGAGGCATAGATATTTAAAGCAAAATGGAATAGAAACTGAATAACTTTTTGTAATTACTTACGTATCTACCTATATACAGACATATGTGAGTATGCATTTACGTGCATACATATAAAGGTGAAATTTATCTATAAATATACATCCCCGGCCTTAATATAGGACCAATTATGGCGGTTGTGCAAAGTTATCACAAACTCTTTCTATTAATTTTTACATTTAAATAAATCAGAGCTTTGATTTTACAGTTCCGATTGACTAAGCTAATTGAAACAAAATCATACAACATTGCTATCCCAAGACTCGCCTTTGGTAGTCTTTTGAAAAATTTCCTCACTTATTTTATCAGAAGGATATACAATATTTTCAAGTGGAAATCAACATAGAAAAGTTTTTAAATCATCAACCCCCCAAAAATATTCAGACAAAAAAATATTCTGAAGTAAGATATGGTGTCTTTGGTTACAACTCTTTGCTACATATGCGACATCTTATCAAAAAGTTTTTTTTTGGTAGCAGCTTCCATGAGCCATCCTGTATTAGCTAAACGGAAGCGGAATGCAACTCAGCCTTCTATTCCTTAACTTTCCAAACAAGATTTGTATTTGTTAGATTGCCTAAATAATCTAAAATCTGCATCCCAATAGTCTGTTTTCACAGAGTGACCGTTTCAGATAGCAACCGCTGACCACAAATATATACAACAAGCGGATCTCAGCTCTCAGGCGATATGTTACAAACTCGATATTATTGATGTTATTATTTGTTTTATGTATATTCGATGTTTCAATTCAATTTTAAATGTCGACCTGTCCAATTATATTACACATACACATGATGTTGATTAGAAGTTGCAGTTGTAAATCAAATGGTTGTACAATCAGAATGTCGATTAAACATTTTAAACCAATATCTATGAAAATGTGTCCATAACCGAATGTATTCACATGGGCCTTAACTAAAAGGAAGTTATTCAATGTGAAAGTGTTGTGGTATACAGTTGAGGACAAAACTAAACATGTTTTAAGTTGCTAACAAAACAATTTGAATTAAAAATCAAATTGGGAAAAAAGCAAGTTGCAATCTATTCTCCTGGAGCGCAGGACTATATGTGCTGAAAGGGGAAATGCCAAAAGAGGAAGGGTGGCTCTAAGGACTGCTCTGGGTATTTTGATAATATTAGTTCTGCAATGTAAGCTATAATGCCTAAGAAAGGCCAGTGGGTGGAAAGTAGGGCTGAGTCTTAATCACGAGAAATTTTACTTACTTCTTTTTGCCCAAGCGACAAAGATTAATCCAGTGGCCACAACGATATTAAATAACAAGCATCGGTGGCTAAAGGGACGCAATAAGTACCCAGGGGTAATACTGGACAGTAAGCGGTCTTTGAAGCTTAATGTGAAAAAAGGGTAAAGAAGACGACCAATGCTATCTATGAATGCAGTAGAACGCTTGGTCTTACAAATTTGATCTTCGCCATTGTGACTAAACCTGCTTTACTTTATGGGATACTAGTGTGGTGGACTGCCTTAAAAAAAACGAGTCAACTCGAAGTGCCTGGAGGCAGAGAGTTGCGCGACTGTATATAACTGGTGCTCAAAACAGCATCCATACGGCGGCGCTGGATGTAATCTTTTTCTTGAAATCAATTATTTCGGTAGCAGAGGGTGTTGAGAAGGGATCTGCGGTTCGATTGAGGTCAACAGTTCACTCAGGTGCCATATAGCCACGGCAGAATTATTCGCAGCGTTAAATGAAGCAGTAATTTTACGATCCTTAAACTGAGCTTCATATAATAATTCTGGAAATCAATAGAAGTTTATGCTTTAGAGCAATTTTAAAACAAGCGTAGAAACCCTACAAAAAGAGTCAGAGACACGGAGAAATAGGTAAATGCCATTTCCACTTGCAGGACAATTTAAGGACTTTTCGGCTCCGGGATGATGAAGTTTCTTCTGTCTTGCAGACTCCTGATATTGATAATAACATTCATTTTTGGATAGCGGTTCATCCCAAAAGAGCTTAAAGACTTGCCAGCAATGATTGCAAGTTTTGTATTGAACCGAGGGATGTGTGCTCGTGCACTTCAGAGCAAACTTCGTAGGGTCTTATATACTTCAAAGCCTGGAGAAAGTATCTGAGATGTATTACACATGGCTGCTGGCATTTTCAAGGTGAGTGTAGAGCATTCTTTTACAAAGGCTTGATTAAACTAGTTGTCGTTTCTTTTTGCCTGATAACATTAAGAGCCCAAAGGGGGTCAGGGAAAGCCAGTTTATCTTGGTCTAAAGTCAATGTGGCCCAAAACATATTATATCCTACACCACCACATGCACAAAGTGTGATTAGCATTAGGCAAGTTTCTTCAACAAGATTACCTTGAAATTAGGGTAAACGCCGACTACGGGAGGTACGATCAATAAGGGTGCAACCTTCGCAAAATTTTGCGGCCTAAATTGTATGTAAAAAGGACTTGCTCATGTGTTATTATAAGCAGGTGGCATTGTTAATTCGTAACTTCCGGGAGTTTGTTTTACACCGAAATAATTGTAAATTATGGATTGCTTATAACATGATTCTTCTTAATATTTTGTGGCACAAGTTGACATATATATGGAAAGCTTTTTTGGAAGTAGAAAAATGTGTAAAACAAAATATCGTTTAAATTGCAACTTATACTTTAAAAATAACAATATATGAACCCCCAACCGTAAGGACAGATGATATTAATTGACTCTAGAATTGATTCTCTGTTGACCAGTACAATTTAAGGGGGTCCTTCATAAGTACTTCCATGTGGTATTGGTAAAATAAAATTAATTTATTTTTGGATATAAAGAGCTTGTCCTTGGCGACTACAACTCTTTTTCTGGTTTTCTATTTCACTATTACGTTCGTTAAGTCCAAAGCTTGCCTACTGTTTAAAGCTTTTTTCAAAATAAGAAAATGTTGGGTTAATTATCTTACCATTCTTCGTTTATTATTTTACAGTTTTGCTGCCGACTGTTGTTTGAAAACTCTCCGTGGGGCCTAATCACACCTAAAGGCTGTGTTCGGAACATTGTTGTGCAGATAAGTGACCAGTCAGTCAATTCACTTTTTCCAGAAGACAATATATGTACTGAACGATGAAATACAAGTTGTATATCGTCACAGAAAATGGAAAACGCCCTATCTAACAAACAATTTAAAATTGGCTTTTTATAAATTATAGCCTTCAAGCATGTACGTCAACTCGCAAAACTCTTTTTTTTCAGCAGAAATAAATTTTTTGATCCTTTTTAACTAACATATATGGCAAAAATTTGTGTTAATTGTAAATATATTTTTCATTTACACAAAAATGCTTGCCTATTCTAAAAAATTTTTAAATGTTAGATAGGGCGTTTTGCATTTTCTGTGACGATATGTATTTGTTTGTTGTGGTTATATTTCCATACGACTTACAAAATATTGTTAATGTTGTATGTAAATATATATATTTATGAAAATTTTTGCTATTTCGAAGTCTGTCCCTAATTTGTGTGCCCAATACTTTTTCATCATAAACAATGTGTAGATATAAGGTTTGTTCGTTAGTCTACTAATTATTGTAATTTTGTAATAAGTAATTAATACTAGAAATACTCACAAAATCACTTAAATATAATCAACTGGAAACGTAACTGGATGTCTATTTAAACCAGCAAAAAACCAATTTTTCTTAGCAACAATAGCCAAGTAGAACGCATTTTTGAAACGAGCTACGAAAGTTCTCTTTTAGCGGAATCCATGTTATCCAGAAAGGCAAACGGAATTTCTTTTGTGCAAGTTAGAACAAAGTTTATTAAACTTTTAGTCTTTATATAAAGCAACGAAAATACAAAGCTCATAAGTAATTTTGTTTTTATTTTTACAATTTTACTGTAAAACAAAATGTTTTAGAAAAAATTCAAAAAAGCCAAATGTTAGTTTGTTGTTGTCCACACACGATAGTCGTTTGACTTTTTTTCTTAAATGTCTAAAGAAATTGCCTCCAACTGAAAAATGCAATTCTAATACAGTTGTTGTTTTGAAACACTACCAAACCAGTTAAAAAATATATTATACCATAATTTAACTGCTTCTTTTTATTTAAGAGTAGCTTTACGGAAATTTTCCATAAAAGTTTAAAGTCAATTACTGTAATAATTTTCTGGGTGAAGGGTCAAAGGAAAGTAAAAAACTGAGGCATAAAAAAGTTCTTGTAATTTTTAGCAAGTAAAATTTTTAACAAAAAGAGTTTTGTAATCAGCTGTTTTGTGTTTGGGAATTAAAAAATTACTTTTAGGAAGTGCGCAGTAACAAAACACATCTGCTTGAAAACTTTGGCTGGTAAAGCGTGAAATTTTCCTTTTAAGAGTAAGTTCCTTTTTAAGAGTAATTTTTTTTCTCTCTCACTGCAATTATATTCTGGGAAAGTTATTGAACACACCTATTGTTAAATTAAAAGTATGTAATTCATCAACTACTTACGTACATAGATTGTGTATATGGTGTAAGCCAATATTTCTTATATTCTATGTCTCTATGACAAGATATGTGCAAATCAAATTTGTTCATTTTACATATGAATGATTTTTTGGTACAAAATCATATCGAGCCTTTGGTGCAATACCGTAGTAATTCAAAAAATCGTGAACTGAGAAAAATGCATTTGAAGTTTTGAACCATCTTTCTGATAGTATTTTCGTTTACTAAAGTTATTTTTTTACAAGTTTTTAAATAAAAAGGAATGTTTTTAAATAAAAAAAGGCCAAAAATTATTAAAAATATGAAATATTTATTTATATTTAAGTACTTTGTATCAACCTATCAATGATGTATCGTTATTGTCACAAAACCTATGACAAACTTAAAAATTAATTCGAAATATATCGTTATAGCAAATAAACTTTTAACTATTTTTTTTTCTAACAAAGTTGTAATATGAAATAATACGAACAAGTAAAAAAGAAATCAAATTATGCAGTTGTGTTTCTGTGCCTAAAACGTAGCAAAAACAAATATTGCTTTATACTTTTTTCGTAAATTGCTTTCTGTTAGTAAATTTCTTGTCATAAAGGAAATTATTATATTATTGCAAATAAATATTGTTTGAAATACCTAGAGGCAATAAAGACATTTTTAGCTGTAGAATCTGAACAGTTAGAGTTGGAATCATAATCTTTTTTTCTTTAGATAGATATTTCCCCAAAGATAATTTCTGCATACCCAGCTCAAAAAATTCAAATTTTGAGTTACTACGGTATTGCACCAAAGGCTCGATATGTTCTTTTTTGTATCCATATAGAATATGTGAAAATATACGTACATACATATGTATACAATTAGAGGTTTATTTGTCTAATCTTTGTCTGCAAAAATTTTACCTCTAACTTTTCGGTATGATTGTGAGTTTGCTAGAAATTTGTGATAACTGTTGTAATTTAAAATATTAGTTTTTAATCTCAATGATTTCATGTTTTGAATTGTTAAAGCAATAAATTTAATTGCCCGATAATGCTTATGAATTAAATTCAATTTTAAGAAAAACCTAAATCTATTTTGCATATTTTTTAAGAGACAGACTTTTAATAATTACTATTGAATTGGGCGTAGTAAATGAAGTATTAATAATTTTTTTTTTTAAATATCAAAAGGTAATTATTCCTTTTTGATTTTTATCATACTAAATTATTTTTTATATTTTTATAATTTTTGTTTAGTTAAAAATTAAATTTTATTTTGTTGGATTTTCTAATTTTTTCTTGAAAAATATAAAAATTTTTTGATTTTAATTTTTTTTGTCAGGAAATAATAACTTTTTGACTTTTATTTTTTTGGTCAAAATAATTATTACGTATTATTAATTTTTTTTAATCTTATATATAAAAGAACAATTTTTTTTTTGTTAGTGACACCGCTTATAACTCAAGAACGGCTGGACCGATTTTAATGAAACTTGAAAAAAGGTCATACCCGATGTCTGGGAATGCGTTTTAGGCTTATTTGTTTTTGGAAATTCCGACTGGGCGTGGCACCTCCCATACAAATTGAACAGTTTTTTTCATATATCTCAACACCTATTATAGCTGAAGTCTCCAAATTTGGAATAGGTAAGTTATTTACTGATGTGCATAATTGAGTTGTTTATGGGCGGAAAAAAACAAATGGGCGTGGCACCTCCCATACAATGAAAATAGTTTTTTGCATATATTACAGCAACTGTAACAGCTGAAGTCTCCGAACTTCGTACGTATGTTTATAGTGCTAATATGCATAATTGAGCTTTTTATGGGCGGAAAAAAATAAATAGGCGTGGCACCTCCCATACATCGAAAATAGTTTTTTGTATATATTTCAACAACTGTAATAGCTGAGGTCTCCAAACTTCGTACGGAAGTTTATAGTGCTAATATGCATAATTGAGCTTTTTATTGGCGGGAAAAAATAAATAGGCGTGGCACCTCCCATACAACCAAAATAGTTTTTTGTATATATTTCAACAACTGTAACAGCTGAAGTCTCCGAACTTCGTACGTATGTTTATAGTGCTAATATGCATAATTAAGCTTTTTATGGGCGGAAAAAAATAAATAGGCGTGGCACCTCCCATACAACGAAAATAGTTTTTTGTATATATTTCAACAACTGTTATAGCTGAAGTCTCCAAACTTCGTACGGATGTTTATAGTGCCAATATGCTTAATTGAGCTTTTTATGGGCGGGAAAAAATAAAAAGGCGTGGCACCTCCCATACAACGAAAATAGTTTTTTGTATATATTTCAACAACTGTAACAGCAGAAGTCTCCGCACTTCGTACGTATGTTAATAGTGCTAATATGCATAATTAAATTTTTTATGGGCGGGAAAAAATAAATAGGCGTGGCACCTCCCATACAACGAAAATAGTTTTTTGTATATATTTCAACAACTGTTATAGCTGAAGTCTCCAAACTTCGTACGGATGTTTATAGTGCTAATATGCATAATTGAGCTTTTTATGGGCGGGAAAAAATAAATAGGCGTGGCACCTCCCATACAACGAAAATAGTTTTTTGTATGTATATATTTCAACAACTGTAACAGCTGAAGTCTCCGAACTTCATACGTATGTTTATAGTGCTAATATGCATAATTAAGTGTTTTATGGGCGGGAAAAAATAAATAGGCGTGGCACCTCCCATACAACGAAAATAGTTTTTTGTATATATTTCAACAACTGTACTAGCTGAAGTCTCCGAACTTCGTACGTATGTTTATAGTGCTAATATGCATAATTAAGTGTTTTATGGGCGGGAAAAAATAAATAGGCGTGGCACCTCCCATACAACGAAAATAGTTCTTTGTATATATCTCAACAACTGTAACAGCTGAAGTCTCCGAACTTCGAAAGTATGTTTATAGTGCTAATATGCATAATTAAGTTTTTTATGGGCGGGAAAAAATAAATAGGAGTGGTTCCTCCTATACAAAGAAAATAGTTTTTTGTATATATTTTTACAACAGTAGCAGTTGAACTCTTAAAACTTTGTAAAGATGTTTATAATGGTAATATGCATAGTTCAGCTTTGTAAGGTTAAAGTCTCAAAATTTTGTGCAGGTGCTTACAATGTTGATGTTTACAATTAAGCTGAGTTTGGGCGTAAAGATAACAATAGGGGTGGCACCCACCTCCTTTACTAGAAAGAATCTCTTACATATATATGTCAATAAATGTAACAGCTGAAATCTCCAAATTTAATATGGGTATTTATTATGCTTATATGCATAACTAAGATTATTATAAGCAGTAAGTGAACTATGGGTGTGGACCCTTTGTATGTGTATCTCATTATCTGTGACAGCTAAGGTCTCCAAACTTTTTGGTGTGGCACCTCCCGTACAATTTGATTTTTTTTAAATAAATAAATAAATAAATAAATAAATCTTATATATAAAAGAACAATTTTTTTTTTGTTAGTGACACCGCTTATAACTCAAGAACGGCTGGACCGATTTTAATGAAACTTGAAAAAAGGTCATACCCGATGTCTGGGAATGCGTTTTAGGCTTATTTGTTTTTGGAAATTCCGACTGGGCGTGGCACCTCCCATACAAAAACAGTTTTTTTCATATATCTCAACACCTATTATAGCTGAAGTCTCCAAATTTGGAATAGGTAAGTTATTTACTGATGTGCATAATTGAGTTGTTTATGGGCGGAAAAAAATAAATGGGCGTGGCACCTCCCATACAATGAAAATAGTTTTTTGCATATATTACAGCAACTGTAACAGCTGAAGTCTCCGAACTTCGTACGTATGTTTATAGTGCTAATATGCATAATTGAGCTTTTTATGGGCGGAAAAAAATAAATAGGCGTGGCACCTCCCATACATCGAAAATAGTTTTTTGTATATATTTCAACAACTGTAATAGCTGAGGTCTCCAAACTTCGTACGGAAGTTTATAGTGCTAATATGCATAATTGAGCTTTTTATTGGCGGGAAAAAATAAATAGGCGTGGCACCTCCCATACAACCAAAATAGTTTTTTGTATATATTTCAACAACTGTAACAGCTGAAGTCTCCGAACTTCGTACGTATGTTTATAGTGCTAATATGCATAATTAAGCTTTTTATGGGCGGAAAAAAATAAATAGGCGTGGCACCTCCCATACAACGAAAATAGTTTTTTGTATATATTTCAACAACTGTTATAGCTGAAGTCTCCAAACTTCGTACGGATGTTTATAGTGCCAATATGCTTAATTGAGCTTTTTATGGGCGGGAAAAAATAAAAAGGCGTGGCACCTCCCATACAACGAAAATAGTTTTTTGTATATATTTCAACAACTGTAACAGCAGAAGTCTCCGCACTTCGTACGTATGTTAATAGTGCTAATATGCATAATTAAATTTTTTATGGGCGGGAAAAAATAAATAGGCGTGGCACCTCCCATACAACGAAAATAGTTTTTTGTATATATTTCAACAACTGTTATAGCTGAAGTCTCCAAACTTCGTACGGATGTTTATAGTGCTAATATGCATAATTGAGCTTTTTATGGGCGGGAAAAAATAAATAGGCGTGGCACCTCCCATACAACGAAAATAGTTTTTTGTATGTATATATTTCAACAACTGTAACAGCTGAAGTCTCCGAACTTCATACGTATGTTTATAGTGCTAATATGCATAATTAAGTGTTTTATGGGCGGGAAAAAATAAATAGGCGTGGCACCTCCCATACAACGAAAATAGTTTTTTGTATATATTTCAACAACTGTACTAGCTGAAGTCTCCGAACTTCGTACGTATGTTTATAGTGCTAATATGCATAATTAAGTGTTTTATGGGCGGGAAAAAATAAATAGGCGTGGCACCTCCCATACAACGAAAATAGTTCTTTGTATATATCTCAACAACTGTAACAGCTGAAGTCTCCGAACTTCGAAAGTATGTTTATAGTGCTAATATGCATAATTAAGTTTTTTATGGGCGGGAAAAAATAAATAGGAGTGGTTCCTCCTATACAAAGAAAATAGTTTTTTGTATATATTTTTACAACAGTAGCAGTTGAACTCTTAAAACTTTGTAAAGATGTTTATAATGGTAATATGCATAGTTCAGCTTTGTAAGGTTAAAGTCTCAAAATTTTGTGCAGGTGCTTACAATGTTGATGTTTACAATTAAGCTGAGTTTGGGCGTAAAGATAACAATAGGGGTGGCACCCACCTCCTTTACTAGAAAGAATCTCTTACATATATATGTCAATAAATGTAACAGCTGAAATCTCCAAATTTAATATGGGTATTTATTATGCTTATATGCATAACTAAGATTATTATAAGCAGTAAGTGAACTATGGGTGTGGACCCTTTGTATGTGTATCTCATTATCTGTGACAGCTAAGGTCTCCAAACTTTTTGGTGTGGCACCTCCCGTACAATTTGATTTTTTTAAATAAATAAATAAATAAATAAATAAATAAATAAATAAATAAATAAATAAATAATTGTGGTGAGTATACTTAAGAGAAAAGGGAATAATGGTCATGGCATCTCCCGTACAACAAAAATACTTTCTTATATAAGTCTCAATAACTGTAAAAAACTTTAAAAAACGTGTTCATATTTTTCTTAAACCAGTTGAACGCAATTTAAATTATTAGTTTAAAAGTAACAAAAATAACTTAAAAATTACCAATAAAATGTTTATCCCTTTTTACCCCTTAGGATCAAAATTATCAAAATTTTATAATCATATTTTTTCGAGACCTGTCGAACGCAATATCAAAATATAATTTGAGCCCCTTTTTGTCTTTTTCAGTTCCAAAGGAACAAAATGGATATAAGCAGTTTTTAAATATGGTTTTTACTCTGTGTTGCCCCTAATGGTCAAATATTTCAAAAAAAGTACGAAAAATGCATTCATAACTTTGAAACCTCTCGAGCGTAAATAAAATTACAGTTCTATCTTTTTTTAGCTCAAGGCTACAAGATTAACCAATACATATTTGAAGTCTTGCCCTTTGCATTTAGTTTATGCAATGATGAATCTGTCTGTCAGTTAGCGAATCATTAACGCAATTTTTTTCTATACATTGTTTTGTAAGCACAACAAACATTTAATAAAATAAAAAAAAAAAATATTTACAAGTGGCGGATAGGGCAACAAAAAAATGAAGCCATTATAAACTGGACTGTTCGTGAAGTTTTTCTTGGTAATAGCTTCCCATCATGAAAAATGCGATAGGTTCAGCTATTCTATTCACGCTTTATCAGCAATTTTCAGTAATTATCAAAGAAACAAACAAAACATGTTTATAACGTTATTGACGCGCTACTAAGGATAATATTTTGTGAATTGTGTGTGTTTAGGCAAAAAATTCGTTTGCTGATTATATATATTGTTAGGCAATACGTGTTCGGAGATACTCAATGCTGGATATATATGCACACATTCTTATTTAGTTAGTTGAAATATTTCGACCAGATCAGAAAGATGATATTAAAAGTGCTGAGATCCCTGATCCCGAAACAGATCAAGAACTACATGATGTTGTAATTACATATATGATTCATGGACCGTGTGGCCCCATCAACCCCCCATCTCCGTGCATGTTCGACGGCAAGTGTTCCAAACATTATCCACGAAAGTTAACGGCGGAAAATATCACTGGCAATGACGGTTATCCATTGTATCGGCGTTGATGGCCCAATGACAACGGTAAAACTATTACAAAGAAAGTAAAAGCAAACGATTTTGTGATTGACACCAGTTGGGCTCTGCCACTTCTTTCCGAATCATTTAAGACACATTGCAAATATGTCACGAAAGGCAGCGATATGGCTCTTTTTAGCATCCAATTGCAACGACGAAATTACGCGTTATCAAGTTGGGCGATATGTGAATTGCAATGAGGCGGTTTGGCGTATTTCTCATGTCCTATTCATCCCACTGTTGCACATTTAGCAGTGCATCTGGAGAATGGCCAACGAGTATATTTCACTGCGGCAAATATTGTTCAACGTGCTGAAATACCTCCAGCGACAACATTGACAAGTTTCTTTGCTGTTTGTCAAAGCGATTCGTTTGTACGAACTTTACTTTACTCGGAGATGCCACGGTATTACACTTGGAATGCTTCTTCAAAAAATTTTAACGTCAAAAGAAAGGCACTATGGTTCCTGGGCATCCGGATTTGCGTTCAAGTGATACTCTTGGTTGCATTTATACAGTTCATCCGAAGAATGATGAATGTTTTTATTTGCGGTTATTGCTGGTGAATGTTCGTGGTCCAACATCATTTGCAGCATTTCGTAATGTTTATGGTATAGTCTGCCCAACATTTTGTGATGCATGTCAAGAACTCAATTTGTTTGAAAATGATACTCATTGGGATACGACAATCGCTGAGGCAATTATTTCTGCATATCCAAGCCAGATACGAACATTATTTGATTTCATCATTTCGACATGCTTCCCGTCAAATCCAAGTGACCTGCGGAACAAATACAAGGACGATATGTCAAAAGACATTTTACATCAATATCGCGTCTGCTCGAGAAATCCAAATCTTGAAGTCAATGAAGACATGTGTTACCTTCTTTGCGGCAGTTAATTAGTCAGGTTAGGACTGCTATCACCAGAACATGAAATGAATGAGCTACTAAATTGACAATTGAAGCGTGAACTTGAATACAATCGACATGAGTTGAGCCAATTAGTTCAAACCAATGTTTCCATTTTAAACCTCCAATAGAAGGAAGTCCATGATATAATTTCGAAGGCAATTAATGATGGAAATGATGTTTCTTTTTTTGGATGCCCCCGGTGGAACTGGGAAGACATTCGTCATGTCATTGATTTTAGCCACTGTTCGTGCGAGATCCAACATTGTTGCAGCGGAAGCTTCATCGGGAATAGCGGCCACATTGTAAGAAAGATGATGCACAGCTCACTCAGCGTTAAAGTTGCCATTAAACCTTGAAAATATGGAGCAACCGACATGCAACATTGCGAAAAACTCCGCTATGTCCAAAGTTTTAGTAGCGTGCAAAATCATCATCTGGGACGAATGCACAATGGCACACGAACTCGCAATAGAAGCTCTTAAAAGAACACACACTGCGCAGTGACTCAAGATGTTTTGGAGGTGCAATGATTTTACTGTCTGGTGATTTCCGCCAAACACTGCCAGTCGTTCCAAGATTGACGGCAGCTAATCAAAAAAATATTTGCGTTTAATCCTCAAGTCTGTGGCGTTTTCCAAAAATACTGCAGATGACAGAAAACGTGAGAGTTATATTGCTCAACGATTTATCAGCTCAAGATTTCTCCAACCAATTGTTAACTATCGGTAATGGATGATTTAAATTATATAGTTCAGAATAAAATCGTTGGTACTCTGCATTCTTTTAAATATATTGATTGTGTAACAAATGAAGATAAAGCCACCAACTATCCAACTGAAGTTTTAAACTCCTTGGATGTGCCTGGCTTACCACCGCACAACTTACAACTGAAGGTTGGCTCCGTAGTTATCGTGCTTTGAAATTCAAACCAACCAAAACTTTGCAATGGAACGCTTTTGGTAATAACAAAACTTATATGCCATGTTATTCACGCAATTATACTTAGAGGAAAATTTAAAGGGAAAGAAGATCTCATACCGATAATTCCGATGATACCAACCGATATGCCTTTTGAGTTTAAGCAAATTTAATTTCCTATTCGTCTTACATTCGCAATGACGATTAACAAATCACAAGGACAATCCTTGAGTATTTGTGATCTTAGAAAACACATGTTTTTCTCATGGCCAAATATACGTTGCATGTTCACGTGTGGGCAAACAATCTGCTTTATTTGTACTTGCGCCTAATAACAAAACCAAAAGTTTGGTGTATCACAAGGTACTGCACTGAAGGGAATTAACCTAAACATATCCCATGCACGAAAATACATAGCTTTCTTAACAGCTTTTACCTGAAACGCCTTATTTTTGTTATCTTTTTGAACTTTTGTTTTCTATATAAATATATTCCAATGAACTATTTGACTAAAGAAACTTAATACGCTTTTTGAAAAAATCCATATATTCAATAATTGTTAGGTGGTACGAAGTTCACCGGGTCAGCTAGTTTATTATAATAACCGAAATATAAAAATTATTTTTGCCAAAAAAAATTATATTCAAAAAAGATTTATTGATTATTGACGAAAAAAATAAAACCAAAAAAATAATTTTTTTTTTGAGAAAATATTTCATATTTTTAACATATCTATATTTTTATAAGATAATATATGAAATTGAATTTGCAATGCTTTCTTGTACGTTTTTTTCCTTTTAAATTCGAAAATAATTATAACTTACAGTTCCTGATAAAAATCCATTAAAAAAATATATCTCTTTCTTTTAATTTTGTGAAAGCAAATCTTTATAAAAATATTTCTGAGCCCAAAGGGAAAAATATTTTACAAATATATAGTTACAAAATATGTATATAAAAAATACGAAACTAATAATTATAAAAAAGCATTAAATACACATGCCCTTCATGAACTAGAAGGGAATCACGACGGGAATCACGGGAATCACCATCCAACACGATATAATATTCTCTATTCTCGTATTTTACTTATTTAATTATTATGACTTTAAAAACTTAATTAAAAAGTGTTATTACTTTTGTGTAAACATTAACTTTGAATTATTTTCTAATTTTGCAAAACTAATATATTTTTTCATATTTTTTGTTGCTTCAGCATTGAAGCTAACACCCACAAACATTTAAATAATTCTAGTCTTTTTGCAAAATCTTAAAAGTTTTTAAAATGCTTGAATTTTTCTTTTCTGTGTTTTCATCTTTAAGTAATGAATCATGCTTCGGTTGTCAGTGTAGCAATATTCTGTTTGTAGGTATTTAATATTGTTTACACTTATATAATTTAATTAATAATTACTGCGTGTGGTTTTAAGGGTTTTACAGCTAATAGGATACACCAATACCTACTAAGGAAAAATATAAAAAAACACAATTAGTAGCGCTGTATTCGGCTGTGCCGAATCTTATATGCCATTCACATTGGTCTTTTTATACACTTAGCTAGCCGAGCTTTTTCATTTTATAATAAAGATATTTTGTGCCGGGTTAAAAGTTTCTATCAACCCTACCTTTTGAAATAGAGAACTTAACAAAATTTTAACATTTGTGGGTATAATATAAAAACCATGTAGAACGTTTGAGGTCGAGAGTTTTAACAGTTTTCAATACTATTCGTATTAAAAGTGTAATAAGAAATTGTTTATTTGTATGGGGGATTCCATTTCCCCTGCCACTCCCAATTAGTTTTTTCCAAAGTTTAAGAATTATTGTATCAGTTCTTTTTGTAAAACACTTGTAGTCGGTAGCAGTTTTAGTTTCCGAGATAAAGCGAGATATATCGCATGAAATATTTCACAAAATTTGTGCATTTGTAGGTTAAATACCATTTTTCCTGATCCTACCTGAAAACAATTTTTTCATAATTAGGTTCCTATCTTCAAAGTATCTGTACCAAGTTTTGTGGCCAGAGTGACTATATTTACTGAGATATATAGGGATCCAAAATATATATACTCTATGGGGTCCAAAGTGAATATTGTAAAAATTACAAACGCAATGAAAAACTTATATATACCTTTAACAATATGTGAAGGGAATAGTAATTATATAAAAATAGTATTTTTTCAATAAAAGTTAAATAGAAATTTTTGCAGAGTAATTTCTTACAAAATAAATAATTTATCTTTTTTGTTGATGGGAATGCGTTCAACAATGTCAAATACACTTAGCAGAAAAAGTTAAAACAAGCAAATATTATTCGATTATTGGCAACGAGCGATTATTAAAATACATGTTAAATAACATAAAATAATTATCAACTGATAGTACATTTGTCCCGGATTGCTTTGCTGCTTTGAATTATAATAATGTTTTTAATATACCAGCCATTAACCCGCTACTTCGTAAGCGCAGTTTAAATTTTTTTTTAATGGAGCATTAAGTGCTCTTTTGCCCCACTTTATGAGGTATCAACTCAGTCTGGTTTGTAGAAATATTATTTTGCATTAAGATTCATCAAATAATGAGATAGTTGCATATTGCACTCTTAAATGATTTTCCAATTTAAGCTAGGTCAATAGCCCTTATTAAAAATATGTGCCAAAGGTATCAAAAATGTACGTTTTTATATAATTGACTTAAGTTTTGGGTCAATATTCCTAAACTTTAAGCCTATAGAATCACAAATACTCTCAAAATATTAAAAAAAAAATGTCATATATGTAGAACTAGTAAATTTTTGTATAATTAGTTGACTTCTGACTTCTAAACGGGTCGTTAGTTCCAAATTCCATAAATCTGACTTATTATGTGAATAAAAAGATAAAAAAAACGTATTATATGTATGTCAATTCTTCGCCTCCATATGGGTCAATAATTTGTATCCTCTGAATGGGAAAAATCAATTTCAAGTTTGTTGATTCATGATCTCAAAAAAAGGCAAAAAAAATATCGAAAGTGTACAAATAGTTGCAATGAAATTGACAAAAAAAATTTGTTTCCGATTATCCTTAGTTTCACATTTCTTGAACTACTAAAATCCAAAAAAAAAAGGTACAATTACTTTTTTTTGGTCAATATTCCTTAGTTTCACATTTTTAGGCTCAAAATCCCAAAAATTTCAAAATACGTTAAAATAAAATGTTTTTGTCCATTTCACAACTTTGCATTGGTTAATTATCCATTATTTAATATTTCAAAGCTCCTAATCTAACAAAAACAAAATTGTACTAAAAATTAAAAAAAAGGACTTTGTGTCCACTTAATTTACTTCTTATCTCTTTTAACCTAAATTGCGCGTTTCTAGACAAATAAGGTTTTTTTTTGTCGATTGTTGACATCGACCTATATGTGGGTCACGTTTAAAAAATACAAGAAACCGCAGAAAATTCAAAACAAACGCCCTGCTATTTCCATAAACTAAGCAACTAGATTTTGAAAGGCAATAGGATCTAACTTTCATTTAAGAAACTCAAAAATTTTTTGAAAATCATTGTGCTAAGCAAAATGAAGTTTTGCTGAAATATTCAGGAACAAAGTTGTTTCCATTATGCAAAACAAGATGGGTAGATCGTCATCATTCCATTTTATAATTTGCACTTAAAATAAATTTTAGTTAAAAACTTTTGATGAAAAGCCTAGATTTGTAACAAACAAATAATTCAAAAGATGTTGAAGTGTACTACCGCATGGAAGGCTACGTACCCTTAAAACACGTTCCTCAAAGAACGTCCTTTATTTGTTAACACCCCTTTAATTCTGTCTTAGATTGTTGTTACATTTACTAATTGAAAAATTTTAATTTCACAACCGTTTCTTGTATTTTTGTGAGAATAAACCGCTAAAAGCTACTTTTTAAATTGTGTGCTTCATTCAAAATTAAGAAGAGCTCCCCCACAAAAGCTCGAGCTGGATCCCCGCCTGAAAATACTAAATACTAAATATAGCCACAAATGTTTACAGACATATTTTCTTTTTTACGATATTCCAAAAAAAAAAATTGTTTAAATATTACTACTTAACTGTCTTGAGAAAGACAGTTAAAAAAAATATGTTTGTGTTACTTCCATGACCAAAAGAATACTGCCTTCTATGCGCTTCTCAAAATTTCAAATGCCTTTGATGTTGAAGATGTAGGCATGAAATTTTTAAATGAATTTAAAACTTCACATTCGCCGACTAGAAAAAAAAACAAATATTTCATCTCTTTTCACTCCCATAAATACCAGGACAGAAAATACGTAGTGTCTGGTAGCATAGACATATTTTTAAACTTAAATAAAAAACGTAATAATTAACCCAAAGTTTCATAAATAGCATTAAGCGGTAGAATGGAAACGCAAATTTTAATTTTTTAAAGAGTCTGTCATCCAGATGTGTTCCGCCGAGTTCTGAGCGACACACTGCAATCAACTTGGTTCAACTTAAAATTGATTTTGAAGTGGTATGAAAATTTTAATGAAAAGCCAAGATTTGAAAAAAAAATAATTTTAAAGATTTTGAAATACAAGGGCGCATAGAGGGGTACATACCCTTAATTGAAGACTTAAAACCACGTTTATCAAAGGACGTCCTTTATGTGTTTAACATCTCTCAACTTCTACCTCAGAATATAACTACATTTACTGATTTAGAAATTTTAGTTTCGCAACTTGCAGATGATTTATTAAATTTGAAAAAAATTATAAAAAAGTTTTTTATTTTGATTAAAGGCTCAAATTTGATTGGAAACAAAAATGGAAAATTTATGAAGACCGCCCAGATATTTACCAAAATTTCCAAAAAATATTCACCATTTTTACTTCAATACCGGCCAGTAATGCTGCGGCTGAAATTTCATTTTCCATCCTTCGCCATATTAAAATATGGTTGAGATCAACCATGACAGAGGACAGGTTTAACGGCTTTTCAATGTTGCATATACGTAATAAAACTGAAATTGATGCAAATATATTCATATTTTAATTTCTTTGTATTTAGAAGAAACTAATATTTACCATCATTGTTGAAAGGAACTTCATTTGAAAATACAAATTTTTATTCTACCGATACTGGCTGAGTATATTTAGTACCCTTTAAACGGTATTTGGGTGCAAAAGAAGGTTAAAATTCTTTACAGCTCCTTAAAATATTAAAAGTTATATTTAAATCGTTCAATATTTATATTAAACAATTTTGAACAGTGTAGATTATTTTGTACGGATTAAGTTGTTTTAAGTTGATTTAATAAATTATCGTTAATTAGCTGATATTTTGTGGTTTTCATTGACTTCCACTTACATATTTCCTTCTTACATTTAATTTTTTTCTTAGAAGGTTTTTTTCTTTCAACATGCGTAGCAGCAAGATACTTCTTGTACGTGTCTATTCATAAGATTTTAGGATTGTTTCTCTGCAAAAGTTACATCACAAGCAGCACCGGCAACAGCAATCATCAACAATATGAGTATCAAACACTTAATTATAGTTTTGACTTATTCTAAAAGTGCTTTTACATATGATGTATTTTACATATGATTTTTTTGTCACTTTTGCAGTTTATATATGTATGTCAAAATTGCCATTGCGTACATATATAATTACGTCCATACAAAAATAAGCAACCTACTTTTCCTTGTTGTTTTTTCTAAAAACAGCTGATACATTGTCAGGCGAAAATTTATAGTTTGTCATATGTTTTTTTTCATATCGCTCATTTGCTCAAACAACGCCATAATAAAAAAAAAACAATTTTAGGGAAAACTCAGTTAAAGTTTTCGATTCTCCTTTATATAACAGGAAAGACAAGCAGCATTTTCTCTCTAAACGTAATAAAAGAAACGATTTAAAGAAGAAATTTATAAACAGCATTAAGCATGACAAAACCAACCATTTTGCATCGTTAACTCCAAAAATGCTTTTTTTGAGTTAATACGTTGCTTGAGCAAATAAGCGTATTTACACGACATGTATCAATTTTGCAGTGGAAAATTTAACAAGTCTTAACCCTTTGAGGACCGGACTTTTTCTGCTGAAGCGGTTATATTTTTTTCTTTATTTTCATAATATTTGCCCCAATAATAGTTGCGCCAAAAAAAATTGGCCCCCCCGGTCCTTTCCTTGTCCCTCATTTTGCTTGGCAAATATAGTTGCCTCTGGGTTGAAAGTGAACTTTTTACCAAAAAATAAAATATTGTCCTTGGCAAATATATTTGCCTGTGAGCCGAAAGGGATGTTTTTACATAAACAATTTAATTAAATAGTATGTTGTTTTATATATTTTTATTTATTTAAACTAAATAAAAAGTACTTCATAAAGAATTTGAACAAAAATAACAAGTGCTATACATGGTATTCGCCGAAGCAGTCACGTGATGATGTGAAGCAAAGAAATACATTGCATATTGTACAAAATACATTTGTGCGACTATATTTTCCATAGCTGGTGCAACGGGCGCATCGTTTCCAATTTCTACGCTTTTCCATTTTGTGGAAAGATTTGGGCTTCTTTAAAGAGGAACTTCCAGTTTTAGTTGCTTCTGGGAATCTGGGGATCTTGAACAGAAATCACTGATCAACTCATTAGCTAAAGCTGCCCGAAAATCAATCGAGGTTACGTTTTTCGCAAAGCTGTTAGCCAACATGAGTTTGCTGTACACCACGTAGCTATTATGAATACATATTTCGAAGAGATCAAAGAATAATCTTATATAAAATTTCCATTTGCAAACGGCATCCGCCAACACAAAAACGAGCTCGAATATTTCTTGATGAACCAAAAAATCGATGTTATGTGTATTTCTGAGACTCATATGACATCTAGAAGCACTTTTAAAATTAGTGGTTATTCTTTTTACGATTCAAAGGATCCTAGGGATAGATCATGTGGTGGCTCGGCTATTCTAATCAAATCAAGAATTAAACACCAATGGTTGGGTGGCCTCTCGGAATGTTATATCCAAGCTACGAACGTCTGCATTGATGAATTTTTCCATAACCTTGTTATTTCATCAGTTTACTGTCCACCCAGATTCTCCATAACGAAGGATCAGTACAACAGTTTCTACAAATCATTAGGTCCCCGCTTCATAGCTGCTGGAGACTATAACGCTAAGCACACATACTGGGGATCCCGCCTAATTAGTCCCAGAGGTCGTGTCTTGTATGACTCAGTGTCGGAAATAGGACTTTTCGTTATTTCAACTGGACAACCAACCTATTGGCCAACGGACAATAATAAAATTCCAGACGTAATAGATTTTGGCGTGGCAAAAGGTATATCACCGGACCTTATTGAGGCTGAAGCCTCCTTCGATTTATCTTCTGACCACTCACTCACAATTATCACTATTTGCAGTCCTCACCAAATAGCAACTAGTGATTTTTTCTTATCAAAAAGAGTAAATTGGTTTAAATATAAAAAATATATCAGCTCTCACTGCTCGGAACACATACCACTAAAAACTCCCCAAGAAATCGATGATTGCCTAAATATCCTAAATGAAAACATTAAAAAAGCCGTTGAACATGCTTCTTCAACATACCGTCAGGTCAAATACAACAAAATTTTTTCTGTCGATGTTGAGGAGCTTTTATCTGAAAAAAGGAGAGCGCGAAGAGAATGGCAACAGCATAGATCGCCCCAACTTAAAACGAAGCTAAAAGAGTGTACAAATCGCTTAAAAAACTTGCTGGAGGTACACAGAATTGCATCAATTAAGAAGTATTTGGAAGGTCTAGACGCAACCCCTCAAACAAATTATTCTCTATGGCGATCAGCCAGTCGTCTCAAAAGACCCGTAATCGCAAAACCACCACTGCGCAATCTAAGAGGATCCTGGGCTAGAAATGATGAAGAAAAATGCGATCTGCTCGCAAGCCATTTAAGAAACGTGTTCACTCCTAATACATGCACTGACGTGAGGGAATTACCGCCTGTTGTTTCTAGACGTCCTATAGAAATACGTTTCCGATATTCAGATGTGGTAGAAGCTATTTCTAACCTTAATGATAAAAAAGCTCCTGGCGTTGATAAAATAAGCAACAAAATGCTCATTGAGCTACCTTTTACAGCAAAAAGAATAATTCTTTTTATTTTTAATGCCATAATACGGCTTGAACATTTTCCACCAATATGGAAAGTTGCCTTAGTTAAGATGATTCCTAAGCCTGGTAAAGATCCTTCTAAGGTGGAGTCTTATAGGCCTATAAGTTTGTTACCAACTTTGTCAAAACTGTTTGAAAAGCTGCTTAAAAACAAGCTTACTCCGATCCTGAATGAAAACAACTGCATTCCAGATCACCAATTTGGCTTTAGAAGTCAACATAGCACAATAGAACAAACTCACAGACTGGTGCAGGTTATAAGAAAAACTTTCGAGGAAAAAAAGTACTGCTCCGCGCTTTTTATAGATGTCTCTCAAGCTTTCGATAAAGTATGGCACGAAGGCCTGTTAAACAAACTAAAGCTAAACCTTCCAGCTAATATTTTCAACCTACTAGAAAAGTACATAACCGGTCGACAGTTTAAAATCAAAGAGGGAAACCAAATAAGTTCTTCTCAAACAATAGGGGCTGGTGTACCTCAAGGGAGTATACTAGGTCCAGTTCTGTACTTGCTTTACACAGCAGATATGCCAACCAATAGTTTTACACACACGTCGACATTTGCTGATGATACTGCTTTTCTTAGTATTCATAAAGACCCTAAAGAGGCTTCAAACCAATTGCAGCAACACGTAACCCAAGTTGAAAAATGGGCAAAGTTATGGGGAATAAAAATAAATGAACAAAAATGTACCCACGTAACTTTTACTTTACGCAAAGAAACGTGCTCTCCAATTCTTATTAACAACCATATGGTGCCTCAACGAACCGAGACAAAATATCTTGGTATTCACCTAGACCGCCGCCTCACATGGAAGCCTCATATAGATGCGAAGTTGACGCAAATGAAACTTAAAGCTACACAAATTCATTGGCTAATCGGCAGAAACTCTGTGCTTCGTCTTGATTGTAAACTTCTACTCTACAAATCGATTTTGAAACCAATTTGGTGCTACGGTATACAATTATGGGGCACTGCTTCCGCATCCAACATAGAAAAAATTCAACGCAGGCAAAACAAAATCCTAAGAATGATAACTGGTGCTCCTTGGTATGTTAAAAACAGCAACATCCACAAGGATCTACTAGTTCCACTAGTTAAATGCGAAATCCTGAACTATGTGGACAAGTATTTAAATAAGCTGGAAGCTCACCCAAATCCGCTCGCCCGAAACATCCTGCAACATAGTGGGCACACCCGCCTGAAAAGGAGGGATACTATTGCGCTTATATGAAGCTTGATAATTAATATGAGAACTTAAATTTTAGTCTGGCACTGGCTGGACTTATATTAACTACCTAGTTTTAAGATTTGAACACTTATTGTTAGTTCGCCACAGGCGAAGATTCAATAATAAATATATGAAACAAAAAAAAAAAAAAAAAATTTGCTTCTACGATCATACTCATAATATACCTTTTTTTGATCCATCAGATCGACACCTCCCATTCCCTTGTTGTAAAGCTGAACAACCAACGGGCAATCAATATCAATTTTACCTGATTTTCCTGCAACACAACGCTTTACTTTACATACCGCAGTTGGGTCAATAAAATTAGAAGCCAGGTAAACAGCTCGATTATCCATCCATTTGACTACAGATATGCCATCGCATACAAAATAGCTTATGTCTCCACGCTTCATATTTTTATCGGCCGGAAACTGCTTTGGCATATGCTTTCTGTTACTTCGAATTGTTCCGCATGCCATAATGTCATTTTGCTGAAGAATGTGCAGCAAGTTAACGCTAGTAAAAAAGTTGTCGAAGTAAACCTCAGCTCCTTTTTTTGCTATTGGTTTACATAACTGTAAAACCACAGATTCACCAAGACCGTGCTCGACAGATGTTTTTTTTCCAGTATATATGTCCACGTTATACAGATATCCAGTATCCGATTCACACAAACACCAAAGTTTGAAGCCCCATGACACAGGCTTGTTCTTCATATACTGCTTCATGGCGTTTTGTCCCTTGAACTTTACCATATGTTCGTCAATTGATAATTTTTTGGAATACGTATATGCCTCTGGCATAGCTTTATTTATATGGTTTATAATTTCACGGATTTTATATCCACGGTCGTTAGCATCTGACTGATCATTGTCGCAAAAATGCAGATTAGAAGTAATTTTCTTCAAAACGAGGCCGCGTCATGATATCTGCAATTTGAGCTTGATGGAATGTCAAATCTGTAGACCAATACATCCGAATACTGGGTAGTTTTACTAGACTCATACGTACGATTAGGCCCATTTAAGCCTTGAACTCTTCCACGGTCAGAGTGAAGACACGACCTTTTTGCATAGCATATAGGTTGGACTGCTCCACTATCATTATGCACATTTCTAAAACCAAAATGTATATAAGTATATATACATTCATATATATATATATATAAAATAAGAACTAGTAGTTTGCAATTTACCTTCAAAATTAGAAACAACATTGAACACATCATATGCTGATGGCATTTCCTCATGTAGATTTACAATGGGTTTTAGAACTTTCGAATGTTCATTTGTGCAATTATCCTGAAACCCGGTGAAAACTGGGTTTTTATAGGCAAGGGTCTCTTTGAAACGGAAAGTCTTCTCTAGTGGTATAAAAAGTGCTGGCTTTTCTGGTACTACTGCAGTAGAAGTCGTTGCAATCGGTTGAAACTCTACAGCAAGTGGAACCTGCTTACGGCAAATGCGGGCCTTTTTAATTGCAGATTCTACTGGATTATTGCCTTCGATAACAACTTCTATCGGCTCATGCTCTTGGATTTCCAAAGCGTCATTTTCTAGAAAAACGATGTCCTCTTCATCCATGTGTGTAGCAGCGTCATCATCATTGTCGCTGGTGTCGCAAAGCAAAAGTTGCTCAATTTCATCAGGATTAAGAAAAAAATAACGATCACGGACGTATCCACTCATATTAAATTTTTTATTTATAATGACTTATTTGACACTGTTTGAAAATAACACTCGAAACACTATAATTTTACACTTTCAATGCATAAAACGAGTCTGCTCTGATTGATTTCAAATAAATAATGAATAAAAACAAGCACACAAGCAGCGCAAAAAAACTTGCAGCTTAAAACAATAACAGACAAAATGAGTTTTGTTCAATTGAATTTCATTGTTAACAGTCAAAACCAAACATGCACCAAAAAAAGGTGCATACAACGCAGGTGCGTTTTGTTCCGTTTCAGCCCACAGGCAAACATACTTGCCAAACATGTTTCGGAAAGTTGTGGACTACTTGAATCTTACACAAATATCTTCCATATATTTTTTAAAAGGCTAGAGGTGCCGCCAAAATATTCCGCAGTTTCAGCCAGATGCGCTCCTCGCTCTCCTCATACTACCCCCCTGAAGAAAGACGACTTTTTGATCAACTTTAAGGCCACCTAGTGGGAAAATGGGGCCATATAGGACCCTACCACCTACCACATTTTTGTTGCCCCTATCCTCCGTTACAAATCAGTCTTAAATAAATTTACTCTATCTTTTACGTGGACAATGATATGATGAAAAAACCCCTGGGCAACTATGTTTGCCTATGGTCGTCAAAGGGTTAAGTAAAATACATCTAATGTAAAACAACCTTAAGAGGATGTTTGGTTATGTGTATGTACTAGAGACCTGCATCAAGTCCTTATTCAAGATATTTCAAGACCCGGATGATTTTTTAATTCTTGTGCTGTTGTGTGATTAAACTGTTTAAGTGCTGTAATGTAGTGTAGCTGACACAGTTTGTGTGACGCAATGTAGTGTAGTTAAAAATAAAGAGTGGTGTCATGCCCTGTTGTTGACGCAACTTATATACTGTCATGATGTGTGGTCGAAAAAAAAATGACTTTGATGATGTGTGGTCAACAACAACCAAACTGTATATATTACACACAATGTTGAATAGATACATAAACAAACATGTATACAAGCAGGTTAATCAATATAAAATTCATACGTTATTACATTACATTACATACATAGATTAAAAATCAACCCCTGTTTTTAAAACTATCACACCAGGAACATCCTGCAAAAAGTAAAGTTTCAAGATGAATTGAAATTGAAATGTGTGATCATGATGAATTGATGTGCCGTTGTTGTTAACTTAAGTGTGATTAAGTGTAAATATATTTTTCATTTACGTTAAGTTAAGTAAACAAAAGAGATGGCGAACAATACAACGCAGCACTTATTGTTGTGTGTGCACACGTAAGGTATATGAAATGAATTGAAAGTTCGAGATGATGACTTATTTAGTGTAGTATTGAGCTGGCCTCTTGTATGTACCTTCTTACTAAAGAGCTGCACGTATTTACTTGAACTTTTTGTACACTGGAGTATTTTAAAGGAGTAACTGTTATTCGAATTTCCTCTAAATAATAAGTACTTTTTTGCATGAACGTCAACTTTTTATTTCCAAATACTTGACAGAGTTTTTGAGCTGAGAATTCTTGTTCTCTTTTCGTTTCTCCTGAAAAAATTAAGTTGATGATGCGAGTATGTATCAACCACGTCTTAATTCGTTCTCGCAAAAGTAGTTGAACAAATATTATCCCAGTATACCTTTAGTGGTTGGTCTACTTCTTATATGTTCAATATGTATTTATGTGTATGTAAACACATATTAAATATGATAATTAGTTTTGAAACAATTTTAATTACAAACAAACAAAAAACAAACACAAACTGTGCCAAGTATTGGACAATAAGTTGTTGTAGTTTTTATGTGCAGTATTTTCTTATTTACGTTCACTTTTTAGGTATTTTTTTGTACCAAATTTATAAATGTTTGTACTTGACGGCCTGCGGTTAAGTTATCTTCCTTACCCCCACACTTTGAGCTTATACAATTGCATAATCTCTTTTAGGCCCAATTTCAAAGTTATTTGAAATTTTATCCGCTGCAGACCTCAACTACATACAAATTACGTACTTACTCTTAAATGAAAAACGAGCTAAAATAAATAAAATAAAATAAATTTGCGAAAACACATTAAAGGTGCCATTAGTTTAAAACTATTAAATTTTGCAAAAACATTGTATCAATATTTTTCTTACATTTTTACATTTAGAGTTTTCCGCTTTCTACCTAAGAAATCAATAAACAAAAAATTTCCAGAGTTTTCCTGTCTTAAATGGAATTTTTTCA
Source organism: Melanophora roralis (assembly GCA_963583895.1). Lineage (NCBI taxonomy): Eukaryota > Metazoa > Arthropoda > Insecta > Diptera > Rhinophoridae > Melanophora > Melanophora roralis. Next base: position 52,143,774 of record OY757187.1, read on the forward strand.
TATTTTTCTTCAATTCACACGTATTTTAAAGTGTTTCAAAAAGCAAAAAGTGTTGCATAAAAATACGAAAGCAACAAAAACTTAAGGTAATTTTGTACGATAAGAAACATTAATGATTTGAAGTAGTTTGTAGTAGACTTTGAAAACAAAATGTAAATCGAAAAAAAAAGAATTCTTAATGAACGAAAATTTGTATTTATACTTTTTGGCATTTTGCCAACAAATATTTTTAACACATAAAGATTTCTTCTAGGTGCTTTGCATAGGTATACCTTTGCAAAAGTGCTAAATGCAATTAAACTAATGCAATTGTACAGCGGCACTCTGCAGTTTTAAAAAACTTTTTCTAAAATAAATTTTTTTTATGAAACTTTGTATTTCATGCATTTAAGAGCACACGCGTGCTAACAAAAAAAAATGTTTTATTGATTTGAAATCTTTACCATTAAAAATTTTTAAAATGCAACCAACAACCTGTGTTTTTTCAAAACCTTTATAGCAAATATTTTATAAGTATGTGGATTGAATAGTTTATATTACCTTTATAAAAATAAAGAATAAATGAGTTAAAGGGTATAAGCACAGTTATAACTATTTTATAAAGAAGGGTTGTATGTATGTATTTTATAGCTGGCTATACCAGAAGATCGATTTTTTGAAATTTTTACAGGGAGGCTGAATTCCAAAACGCAGTTTGCCTAGAATTCAGCCGGAGTTACTTCAAATCTGGAAGGAATAATAGGCTACCTTTTTTTGGATATTATTGCTGCCACGCCCACACTACGCTCATTTGTGTGGGAAGGTCAGGCCTAACAAAATTAGCCAAAGCCATACTGATTAAACGCGTAGAGCTAAATATGTACATGAAATTTATAACAAGTGTTACGAACTTTTAAAAGTTCGGCCCGTAAGGAGATAAAAAGGGGAGAAAAAGAGAAAAAGTCTGTAACCTACTATCTTCTGAAGTATATAAGTATATAACAAAATTAAAAAAACATTTGCGTTTTCCTTAAGACATAAATAGAAAGTATCTGGTGTTTTTATACCCTTCACATAGTGATAAGGGTATATATCACTTTGTCATTCCGTTTGTAATTTCTTTATTATCCATTTGCGACCCCATAAAGTATATATATATATATTGATATAGCCATGTCCGTCTGTCCGTCTGTCTGTCTGTTCGTCTGTCCGTCTGTTGAAATCAAGTTTCCGGAGCCAAATAAAAAGATACAGACCAGTTAATGGTGTCAAACTATTAGAAATATCCTGGAGACAATCGCTATTTAAAATCAATAAAATCGGTTCACTATTGACCGAGATATAAGCGAAAACCCAGAGTAACCCATTTTTTTTAGGACAAAATCCGTGCATATATCCCTATATATCTCAGAAAGTATAGTCACTCTTGCCACAAAACTTGGCACGGATACTCTTAAAGAAGGGACCTAAATAATGGAAAAAATTTTTTCAGACAGGACCAGGGGAAGGGGTATTTTTTCTACAATTGCACAAATTTGGTGAAATATTTAATGCGCTATATCTCGTAAACTATAACAGCTAATTATAGTTTACAGCTGTTATAGTTTATTTCACCAAATTTGTGCAATTGTAGAAAAAATACCCCTTCTACTGGTCCTGTCTGAAAAAATTTTTTCCATTATTTAGGTCCCTTCTTTAAGAGTATCCGTGCCAAGTTTTGTGGCAAGAGTGACTATACTTTCTGAGATATATAGGGATATATGCACAGATTTTGTCCTAAAAAAAATGGGTTGATATGTTTTTGGCAATTTTTTCCAATTTTGGCGCTTATGGGTACTAAAGGGCTAGAATAATATTTTGGTACTTTTAAGAAGTTTGCAAAAGAATTTTCGTCAACTAAAGCTTTCTGAATATCACCAAAACTATGAATCTGGTAAATTCCCAACTTTTATATGTTAATTAAATTATAATTTGTTGCAACTTATGTGGGGCAACCAATAAATTTAAAAATATATAAATTCTTTTACGTGTTTTCTATTTATTCTAAGTTTAACTATTTGTTTTTTAAACAATTTTAATTTTTATTGAGGCCTAAATTTGCAAAGCGTTAGTAAATAAAAAAAGGAAAAGCTTTAATGCAGTATGTTTTAAATGGAAAAAACTTCGTGAACTTGAACCTAAATAAAAATTAAAATTGTCATAAATGTATTTGTTTACACATTTTGGTAATTTTACTATGATTGGGGTAGCGAAGCACACCGGGGCTTAGCTAGTATACATATAAATGTTCTATGAAATAAAATATGGTTTTTCCTTTGTAAAATTAATAGCAATTTAACTTTGTATTGAAATCAAAGAAAAGTTTAGAGCATTAAAAAGAAATATTCCCCTGATTTTTAAAAAAAATCAAAATTCTTAATGGCTTTTACCTTAATTTGGTGTAAAAGATTTAAATTCATAACAATAAAGTTATAAAAAATTGCGTAGGGTCAATTTCAGATTAAACGGTATTACGTCCTTAAGAAAACGAAAATGATCAAAATATAAATAAATTGGTTCATATTTTATTTTTTTTTTATCCTGCGAGAGCTTAAATGATCACATTCAGTCCTCCTTTATGAATTTGCAACTTAATCTAGGTGAGCATTGTCTAATTTTTAAAAGAAAAAACAGCAAAAATATCTTTTATTTTTAAAACTTAGGGGCCAATAGCTTTGAATATCATATTTCTAGACTTATATCTTAAAAACACTTCTGGCCTCCATACGGGCCAACATTCTTTTATTTATAAGTCAATAGCCCTGATTGTCATATTTATACACTCGCAATCTCAAAACAGGCCAAAGAGAGCCGAAAATGTAAAAAAAATGTTTTTAATTCACTGAGTTGATCCTCGATCTCTTGATGAGTCAATAATACTCAACATCATATTTAAGACTCTTATGGTTGAAGGTCAACTCAATAAATTCATTGAAGATTTATTAAAGCCCCATTTTAAAATTTCAATAAATTACTGTTAAATAAGTCCTTAATAAAACTTGAGTAATTACATTGATTAAGAGCCAGAATCTTAAAAAAAGTAAGACAACACCCAATATGTAAAGAAGTACTTTTTGTTCACTTAGTTTAAACCTCCTTGTAGGTCAATAATCCCTAAATTTTTATTTTTTGACTTACAACCTTAAAAATGCTAAAAAGTACAAAAAAACTTGAAAAAATTATTTACTTGACTTCGTTTTTTTCCGACCTCTATATACGTCAATATTTCATAATTTTATAATCCTAGACTTATAATCTTACACTGCAAACAAGCAAAATCTGGAAAAAGTACTTTTTCACTTATTTGTTTTTTGAGCTCTGTGTGGTTCAGCAATGCACAAAAGTACCAAAACCATATTCATATTATTTTGAAATCTACCGAACTTAATTTAATATTTTTTCTACCTTTCACAAAATTATACGGATGTATTTAGGATTTTCATTCCGTTTTTAATTTTGTTGTTGTACTTTGGGGCCCCCATAAGTGTATATTCTGGATTCTTATAGACAGGGGAGTTTATCAGTTGAAATCTATTTCTCGGAGCAAAATAAAGTCGGGCCGGAAGCATTTTGGTGTAAAACTCTCAGAAATATTTCTAGGCAAAACGCTTTTTAAAATCAGCATGTCTGATTATCTATGGACCGAGACATAAGTAAAAGCCTAAATTATCCATTTTTTTGGAACAAAACGTACCATATATATACGCGGCAGGGGAAGTGGCATTGTACACATTTTGAGATATATTTTATGGGCGATTTGCTTATCAACATATAGTTTTAAGCCATTTTGGAAATAAGTTAGGCAAAAACTAAAAAAAAGTCAGACTGCTCCGCTTGTCTAATACGATACTTATAATTTTATTTCTATCCCATTCGGAACCAAATTTCCTTAAGTCTCGTTTTAGTGGATCCCTGCATCGTTTAGGCTGTGCGATGATAAATCACTCTGTTACCCAAACACTTTGTTGGTCATTAATGCTGCTTTTTTTTTATATATATAAATAGATTCTCTATCAAAAACATTTTTAGCTGGAATATACTTTATTTACAGCCGCATATTTATGTGTTTGTAGAAAAGTCCTTCTGTATATGTACATAAGTATATTGGATCGTCCTACCAAAAAAATAAATAAATAAAACAAAACAAACCTATATTACAGCCTTCAATTGTCTTATTAATACTAAACAGTTATTTAGTATTCACTAAACATCCATCTCTTATTAACAATACTCAAAGGTCCTATTAAAGTACAATAATGTGTTGCATAACGTTTAGGGGCTTATAATATTTGCTGACAATTTGCCACTTAAGTCCATCGAAAAAATGTATCTGTCGAAAAGACAGTTAAACTTAATTTTACAGGTATTAACTAAATAAAAAGTCAAATACATTTCTAAATGGCCTCAAATAAAGCAATTGTAAAAGAAATAAACCATCCATACACATGATGCTCTTTACTGGCCATGATAACTAAACTACTATGCTTTGTATAGAAACCGGTTAAAAATGGTCATAAATTATGGTAGAAATGTAGCCCAATCCCTTTTATTATTTAGGTAATAAATCTCTTTGGTTAACGTGTGCTTAGAACGGTCAGTTTTTCATTCTTAATTTCCAGCGAAACATACAAAAATATATCCAAAGGACATTCCAACATTCCATTGTCATTTTTACGTTGTTTTGAAGCGTTTTCATTTATTTGTTCTTTTTTTTATGTTTTTTCTTTCTGCTTTAGCTTGTAATAAACCAACGAAAAGTAAAAAAAATCCAACCAATAAATTGTAATTTTTGTGCTTGTGTGAAGGTTTATTCAGTAAAAGAAAACAGCATTTGGCTTTTTTTTATTTCGATGGCATCAATTGGTTTTGGAAGCTCAATCATCAGTGTTAAATTTATTACTTGTTACGATTGAAGTTTATTGGTTTTGTTTATTTGAGTTTTTTTATTTTATTTTTCCCATAAACATGTTCTATTCATACCCAAAAGTAATTGGGGCTAAAATGGATCAATTGATGTAGATGCCAGTTAGTTGATTGAGTATTGTTTCCGTTTCCTCCAAATGTTTGTGGAGGTTTGTTAGTGTGTATATAGTTTCAGGTGTGACAATAACCGTAAAAGAATTTGTTAATGTGTGCTCATAAATCTTTTATAAAACTTCGAATGTTTGGCATCCATAAAAATTGTCCAAGATTTATATTTATTAACAAATAATAGATAACGACTTTATAGTTTGAGTAGGGTTATTAGAAAAATAAATTTTTTTGCTTTTTAATTTGGCTTAAGTTCATATAATTTCTTTTTATTAGAAAAAATTAATATTTCCCCTTAATGTTGAAAGAAACTTTTGTTTGAAAAAAGCAGGATTTTCTACCGATACTAGCCGAGTAGAATGCATTTTCGAAAGCAGCTACGCAATTTCATCATCAGTACTCTTTGAACGGTAGTAGTGTCTTTTGGTTGTAAACATCTAATAAAAAGAAATTATATGAACTGAAGCCAAATTTTTTGCAAGTCATTTTGGGAGTTTTGGCGTGTGATTGACTTGTTTTTGCTGGTGTAAAAAAACAAGTTTTTTTATTAAAGGTATTTTTCAAAAATTTTAAATTTGGGATTTAAGCAATTGCTAAGTGCTAAACAAGCAAAAAATGCATGCAGTGACTTTATATAATTTAAACTTTTTTTAAAATATATAAATGTTTGCATCAAACACAAGTGCGGCTATTGTGGTATAGTTTGTATCAGCTGTTGGTATGGTGTATCATATTAACTTCAAAAAAAAAAAAAAAATTCCAAAAAAGGGTAAAGTAGGAAAATTGGTGCCGGAGGATATGACAAGAACTGTAAAATTACAATATTTGTTAATTTACAAGAAAAACCCGTTGGGGATGGGATTTGCCCCAAACGATTAAAACTTCATATTTGATATAATTAATAAAATAATTGGAAGCCATTAATTAAACGTTTCATATATTTTATTAAGCAAATGTATTGCATATTCAAAGATGCTGTTGCTTGTGGAAAACTGTTTTTTAAGACACACAGAAACTTTCGTCTTGAGTGGGCCAATCAAATACAAGTATCTGCACTTCAAAGAAATTGATAATGAAGAGCATTTGTTGTCTATTATAAAAATTATAATTTTCCTTGAAGGCCATGATATACCTCTCCGTGGACATCATCATTATGGGCCTTTGCTGTCTTCTAAAAATACAAGCTCCCTTTAGATTCTTCATATATATCGAAAACTAGATTAAATAAAAGTTTTCATAATATTATTTTAGAAATTATACAAAAAAATATTTATAATGCTAAATATAATTTTTTTTTACTTTTGAAGAAACCTCTCAATATCGAAAGGCAACAAGGTACCAATAATACAAAAATTTCTCTCATTTGTTAAAGAAACCACCAAATTTATTTTTGAAAAAAAAATTATCCCAAGCGAAATGGAGTTTTTAAGCGAAAGACGATGGGTAGATCATCATGATTCAATTTTACAATTTGCATAGGTAATGGAAAATATACCCGAGTGAAAAAATAGGGATATGTCTTCCGAAGTCTTATTCTTGAAAACTTATCTAAGCATTTTCTAATTTATTTGTGGATTACAGAAGCAGAATATAGTTTTACAAGAAGGATCATCTCTTATAAAAACCCTGAGAATGTGTCTTGAGATTGAAAGGAATAAAGCCCAAACAGAATTTAAACCAATTTTTTAAGAGACAAAAAATATTTGCGTTGCTTAAATTTCCGTAAAGTTTATCAGGTTAATTGGTTGGTATGGGATTTAAAGTTCAAAAAGTTAGAATTAAAAAAAATAATTTTGAAGATGTCGAAATAAACTACCACATCGAGTGCTACATACTGTTTCACAAGACTTAAAAACACATTTCTTAAAGGGCGTCTTTGTTTAACATCCCTCAACTTTTGCCTACATTTACTGATTTAGAAATTTAATTTCGGAACTTGCCGATTTTTAAAAATTAAAAAAAAAAAATTATAAGAAAAATGCTTATATATAAACTAAAGGCTCACATTTTGTATTGGAAACAAAAACGGATAATTTATAAAGACCTTTTAGAAAATATAATAGATGTTTTACCAAGATATGACCCAGATATTCATAATTTTTGTTTTAATGCCTGTCAGTTTTGCTGCGGCTGAAATGTCATTTTCCACCCTTCGCCGCATTAAAACATGGCTCAGGTAAACAATAACAGAGGACTTATCAATGTTTCATATAAATAATAAAATTGAAATTGAATTAAATTATTAATTTTATATATATGTTTTTGCCTTTAATTTATGTAGTTATAATTATTTTATATGCAAAAAACTTTTTTTGTTGAATTTTTTTTTTTTTTATTGTCGTCGTCACAGTTCCAATAAAGTCTAAAACAGTTTTCTCTGGGACAAAATCATGGTTCATAAGAGGGACCTTGCTTACACAAGATGGAAACGATTCAGAACTCCAAAATTGAAAGCGGAATTTAGAACTGCCAGGAAAAATGTTAATATGAATAAGAAACGCGAAAATGAAATATTATTTAAGACGTTTCAGCTCTGCTGTGGATTCTAGGCAGACATGGAAATGTATTCGGGAAATTGGGACTGGCAGGACAGAGAATGTACTCAATAGCACTTTCCTGAATACTCCCTTGTTGCCAATAGATAACAGCTTTTAAGATTTTTCGCGTCTGCATTTGGGGAATCCAGAATCCAATGGCAAAGTCTTTTAATTCTCCTGTGTAAGTCAATCTGAAGTTTTTTCGTGTTTTAAACTTATAAAATCGAATACAGTGGGTTGTGACAACATGCAATTAAAATTTGTTAATATATTGCTTCCAGTACTCCTGCCATATATAACTCATATCTTCAATATTATTATAATGTCTAGTACTTTTCCGAGCAAATGGAAAGTTGCGAAGATAGTAACTTTGCCAAAAATAGATTTGGAATTTAGACGAATAGCTAACCTTTGCTTTGTATTTAAAGCGCTGGAAAAAATTTTACATCTGCAAATGTCCTCTTATATGGAGAAAAATAATTTATTGTGTGATATACAGTCGGGATTTCGCTCAAATCATAGCTGTGTTTCCGCGCTACTGGATGTGTCTGAAAATTTGCGTTATAATTTGGATCAAGGGGAATTTAATTTGTTTTTTCTGAAACTTCAATACGCCTTTTATCTTCTTACATTTTTAATCGTTCACAGCAGTCCAGTACAATCTATTGCTGTAAATGTTTCGAAACTTAATGATGACCTGTACAAATGGTCTTTTCTTGAATCCTCATAAATCAAAGCGCATTATAATTTGTAAGAGGACACTCACTTGTGTTAAAGAAGGCGATATTTTGATAAATGGGGAAAAGATAAAGGTTGTGAATGCTGCCAAAAATTTTGGGTTGGTTTTTAACAGTAGCGTTACTTGGACGGACCATGTTAACTTACTCGTAGGTCAAACTTATATCAAACTGAGGTATCTGTGGTCGTCACAATACTATACTCCCTTAAGGATAAGGCAATTACTTGCTAGGTCCTACGTTTTTTCAGGATTAATTTACGGCTGTAAACTTTTTGCAAGCTGTGATTCTGCGAGCAAGAGGAAACTGAACGTCTTGTATAACAATATAATTAGATAAGTGCATGGTTTGAGAAGATATGACCACGTTTTTAATTTTTCTTCAGAACTTTATGGCGTTTTTTTATTCGATAACCTTATCAATATACGTGTTCTTTTATTTTTGCACAAGATAATTTACTCAAAAACCCCACGATACATTTTTGACAAAATAAGATTTGCCAGATCCATTAGAGGAAGAAAAATTATAATTCCTATAAACCGGCTTCTCGTGCCTGAGTGGCACTTCTTTATACATGCAGCGCGTCTCTGGAATGATCTCCCACAGGTTCAACAACTCAATAGCAACACAACTAGCTTTAACCAATTTTTATTTAATTACTTTGCATCATAATACATTTTTAAAAGTATATTATGAACACACCTATACATGTAGCTCTTAGTTAATTTTACCATATAAGTTTGTAATTTTATATATGTTGCCTCCAATTGTAATTTACGAATACTGCTCTCCTGCACTATAAATATAAGATTTTATCTTGTTGTGCAGGAATTGAAAAATAAATAAATAAAAAGCAAGTTTTTCATTTAGAACTATCCCCCAGAAACTTGACTAGACCTGCGCCTGCACTATTGTCATAAGAGGCAAATAATTACGCTCAAAAACAAACAAACAGCACAATTAAAATATAAGAATGTATTCGAGTGCCGATCACTAATATAGACTTTGAAGTCATCATGTTAAAATTTTTGTTTTTAAATCTGATTTTTTGATAACAAGTAATTTTAAAACGCAAAAAATTTTACACAACTCTTTTGGTTTATTTAAAAATTAAAAGATACATTTGAAATAAACTTGATGTTAAAACATGAATTGAAATATTTTGTTTTTTTTAACAGCCGTATATGTTAACTCATTTAAAAAGTTAAAACGAATTAATATATGCTATTTCCTTCTAGATCTTCTTGTAACATAATATTCTTAATAAAATCACGCATCTGGTATACATCAGCATGGATATCCGGCTTCTCAGCATTTATATAACTATACGACATTACGCCACAGAGCTCATTGTTTTTAATTGCAGGGCCACCGGAATCTCCACTACACATACCTTTAATATTTTCATCAAAAGTACAAAAGGCTGCATCCATATTTTTTCTATGATGATCATACATGTTTTTACATTCATCTAGGCTTATAACAGGTACCGTTATTGTCCTTAACTCATCAGCACATGATTTATCTTTGTGATTTAACTTGCCCCAACCGAAAAGCTGTATTTTGTCGCCCACTTCAATATCTTGACTGCACAGAGAAATTGGTGTTATATTTTCATCTTCAATTGCAAACTCTAGTCTTAAAACTGCTAAATCGTGGCCGTTCTCTTTAAAACCCTTGTGTACAATTTTTTCGACAACTTGGCGTTCTATACCTTCATCATAAATTTCAGTAGCTCCAGCTACTACACTCATATCTTCAATATATTTTTTTGTAACACAATGGGCCGCAGTAAGTACTAGTTTTTTTGTTATTAAGGAACCGCTGCAGCTATACGCTCCTCTGTACAAGAGCATAACTATAGAGGGCACTTGATCATTGTTGACCGGTTCACTGCCAAAAAGTCGTGGTTTTATTTCAGGAGTACCAAAGGAAAACTTTAAGACAAATAAGTGCAAGACTATAATCACTTTGAAGATTGTCCTCACTTCAAACATAATTTTTCAGCGAATTTTTTCAAATTATTTTTCAACAAATACTGTGTAGTTTTTAAATAAAACTGCTGTAATTTTTTAGATTTCAATTACGTTATATATAGATTTTACAGCAGCAGTGCTAACAGTACTCGACAGTGGCCGCGTTAAAAAAAATAAAAAATTTAACTTTGAGGCAACTCTTAAATAAATAAGGATATTTGTTTTGCGGTTTAAGTAAATAAAAAACTGAAGTCTGTGGGTAAAACTAAACAAATAAAAAACAATTATATAAGAAATTATGTAAGTTAAAAAATATTTGTGCTAAGAGTTATACAATTGGGGAAAAACATATCTACTCATGTATATACATATGTATATGTACATATCTCAAGTTGGTTAAATATTTAAAAAAAAACGTAACAAATGACAGTTTATAAAAAAACAATATACTTAAATACCTGAAGATGTCTGTGCACATAAGGTAAAACAACTTAAGTCGATATCATTAAGGGTCAGTTTTTTTGGTGTTGATTTTTCTCTTACATATATTATACCCTTCATATAAGTGATAAGAGTACATACTTATAAGTTTATCATTCCGTTTGTTATTTCTTAAGTATCTATCTTCGATCTCATAAAGTAAAATATATACTTGGTTCTTAGACCATATCTGCGATCAAACCGCGTTTGAAATCATGCAAAATCACCTTTATTTATTTCTCTAAAATTTGTACATAAGACCCTTTGCAACTGTCCGGAGTTGCCCCTACGCAGGTGCAATGTAAGACTGATATCCCATTAGTTTTACTTCACGAGCATTTTTTTGAAAGATATCTACATGCTATCTCCACCCCCTAACAGAGTTGCCATAAAAAGTTTAATTTTTTTTAATCGCTCCTACAGCTTCAATGTTGGTCCTACAAAGGTAAAATGTATGTTCGACCCCAACCCATTTTCCCTTGCAAACATTTTCCTAAAACATATTTATCCCGTGAGTTAACCCCTTTGGGGGGGTTTCATACGAAATTTAAATAAAATTGGATAAAAACCCCTACAACTTCGCCGGAGCCACTGCTAGAGGAATAAAATGTATCACAGACCCAAACTCGTTTTCCCTCCCAAACATATACCTTAAGCATACTTACAACCTCTCTCCACCAACTAAGGTGGTTGCCATACCAAATGATGTTAAAACGCCCATAGCTTCCGCAGAGTCGGCCTTAGAAAAATAAATTATACTACTGACCCCCATTAGTTTCTCCTCCCAAATATATTTTTGAAAAATACTTACCCCTTATCTCTATTTTTTATTATTATCCGTTTTTTTATTTATTTTTGAAATATTTTTAATTTCTATTTTAACCCTCTTAGGGTGATTAGGGCAGCTGTGTGGGCTCTATCTTAATTTTTGTAGATACTTTTACTTTAATTTTTTTTATTTTTGTATGGTGATAGAGATAGAGAGTAAATATGTTCTAGGAATAGGTATGGGAGGAAAAATTAGTGGGTGTCTGTGATATATTTTATTCCTCTAGGGGAGCTTCTGAAAAAGTTGTAGGTTTTTACCTTATTTTTTTTAATTTTATTTAAAATAATATTTTTTTTAATTTTTTTAAGGGCGTAAGTTTGTGTTAGAAATATGCTTGGGAGAGGAACCAATGGGGCCTCTGATAACTTTATTCCTCTAGGGGCGACCCTGGGGAAGCTGTAGGGGTTTTTGCCCCAATTTTTTTTAGTTTTGTATGGCAACCATATTAGGAGCTGGAGACAGAGGGTAAGAATCTCCCACAAAAATGTTTGCGAAGGCAAATTCATTGAAGTCGGCCTTTTTATGAGAACCCTGGAAGCTGTGGGAGTGTTTCCAAATAATTAAAAAAAATTAAAATTTGTATGCCAAACCTGCTAGGGGCCAGAGATAGGGTTAGAGTAGAAAAAGTCAATACGAATCGGTCGTACATCGCACATTGTACGATGCAACTCCGGATGAAAAGCCCCAAGATCTATCTTACGAGCGCCTATAGAAAAGCATTTGATAACGGAATGCGGTTGGTAAACGTTGCCACGCAAAAAATGTGGTTTTGGACATCACAAAATACATAAAGTCAAGTGACTGTCACCAGCTCAAAACACAAAGAACCAAATTGATCATTTTGTGAAAGATAGTTTATTAGGCGTACGATTGATCCGAGAAGCCAACATCGATCAGGAGCACTACCTTGTTGCAGTGAAGACTTACATTTTTCTAGATATGGCAAGAAATGTACGATCTGATGCAACACTTAAGCTGGATGTTGGAAAGCTGCAGACACAACTAACAGCAACGTCTTACCCCCCTCAAATGGCCCAATTACTTGAAGAAAGCACTTTTAGTCGTTGCAGCGCAATGCCAAAGCATTGCCAGCTCCATAAAAGAAGACGAAATATTCGTATTAAGATAGCGAAATCCTTTCTTAGGGAACGCATGGTACTACCAGGAGTGTCGTAATACTACTGAGTAGAAGAATGTTGCATACAGGGCAGCACTGTAGTCAGTAGCAACTTTTCTGGTAAAGAAAAGGTATCGGGAGAAAAGGAAAGAGGAAAAACATATATTTGCCAGAAAGAAGAGAAAAAAGGAAAGGTGTGAGCCTGAGCGTATCGAGATGTTTAGGACTTAGTATGAAGATGGAAAGTTTTACCAAAGAGTTAAACATAAAATTGAAGTGTTTAAAATAGACACATTTTCTGGCAAGGACGAAAAAGTTATCTAGTAATTGATACAGGAAGTAGGCTGAGGATATGAAAAAAACATTTTTTTAAGTTTGCTGGTTTCTGATAGTAGCAACAATGAAGATGCCACAGAACCAATCCCAGAAGACAGTACTCCTTACCATTATGAGATGAAAATAGCAATTACCCGGCTTAAGAACAATGAGGCAGCAGTAGCCGATGGGTTGCCAGCTAAAGGCGCATGCATCAGCTTGTTTTAAAAATCTGACTAGAGCAACGTATACCCGAGGATTGAAACTTTAGTTTTTTATGTCCAGTGCACAAAAAAGGACAAATTAACAGTATGTGCCAACTACAGAGTAGTTACACTAGTTACAAAGCCACTAGTTGGAAATTTCTGGCCAGCGTGATGTATTATATTGAGCCATATCAAGCGAGAAAACTACAAAAGTGGTTTTAAAACAGCTCTTTTCCACTTCGAAAACTTATTTGAATTTCTTAAGTAATATTTTCAGCACAATAATACCTCAATCCACACTGCCCGACTGTGTGACAATTTCCTTATTGGCTAAGATGCTATTTACGCTTTACGGTCAGTGTGGGAGAATAGAGGGGGCACTTACATAATGACGCACAGTGTATATAAAAGAAAATAATTTTTATTGTTTGTTATAACCTGGGCAAGTAAGAAATGGCATACGCCACTTAATGCCATTTTTCCATTATTTTCTTAAAAAAAAATCCAATTTAATTTTTGGGGGCAATAGCTTAAGTCTCCAAATTATATACAAGTCAACTGATGTTTGATATGCATAATTAAGCTGAGTATGGGCAGTAAGGAAGCAATGAGTGTGGCACCTTCCGAGGAAAAATATTTTTTACAAAAAAAAAATTTTATATATTATTTAGAATTTGATTTCGATTTTCTTTGTTTTTGCACAAGGTGTGTTTTAGGATAAGTGTATCTATATCATGGATAGGCATTCTGCAATGCCGCGCAAATTCTCTCTTTTATCATATATACAAATACAAAACATTAGAAATTCAGTCTTGTTTGTTTAATTACACTAACAACAATATGGAATTAATATTATCTGAAACTGCAAATATACAAAAACAAATGTAATAGTACTAGTTGCCTACTCATGATCTATATCTATTTCTTTTCATTCAAATCGTCAGTAAACTTCAACCTAATAACAAAAAAATAAACCAATGAATATCCGCTCCCTCTATATAATAATCTTAATAAACTTATTGAGAATTATTATAAACAAACTAAAACATTCAAGAATCCCTTCAAAAAACTCAACAAACCATTTTTCGGTGGTTATACTATTAAATGCTTTACTTAACACAAAAATTCAGGTTTTGTAAAGATATTAGAAAAATATTTAATTATATATTACATCATCTAAAATACATATGTACATATATAGAACAAAAAATCTTTGCATGAAGTATATATTTTGATGTTTTTGCAATTATATAATCAAGCGTAAGCAGGTTGTGATAATTGAAAGTAGCGCCTAATTGACCCCATTCCCCTTCCTTTCATCATCCAATTTCATTATCCTTAATTCCATTACCTCAATTCCATTATCTTAGAGCAAAAACAAGAACATATTGTTCTTAAATAGCAATGAAGCTTAAAATAGTGCACGCTGGATCAGTTCAAAAAATCGATGCAATAATTAGAAAAGAGACATTTTTAAAACCTGTTATTATTTTATGGTAAAAGGTATATTTTAACAGAATGGCAATTGGATATACATATTTTATTTATCAAAATATGCCTAAAAACCAACATTTCTACTGACATAATGATTAGCTAAAAGTTTCAAACTCTTTTCGACAAAACAAATTTGTGGACAGTTGTTCAAAAAAGTTATAACAGTAATGAACTAAGAAATGGCGTGGTTGTCCTCTGAAAGAAGATATCAACTATGATAAGTAGGCATAGTTGCATAAGCTTGACATAAATAGTTTTAAGCTTAAAATTTTGTATGATCATTTTCATCTTCACCTTTGTTAAGGAGTAAAATAGAGAGAATATGCGTGAAGGTCTAGAAGTAGATAGGCGCAATTTTTTTCTTTGCGGGATTAAAAAGATTGGGTAAACAAAGATATATACGTAACAATAATATTGATATTTGAATTTAAATATACTTTCCCACAATACTTACTTCGGACAAAAGTAAAAAGTTAGAAAAGGAAGTTACAATCTCTAATAGATAAAAAAAAAATTTATTTTATGTGTTGTTAAGAGCTCTAGCCTTTCAGGCTTTTAATAATTTATTAATTTAATATTAATTGAGAGAAACAAATAGATCAATGTGAGGGAGCTCCTTCTTTTAAAATATTAATTATGTCATAATTAATATAGAGTTTTCTTACACAAGGTGGGGCAAAATAAATCACCCTATTAGAAGATGCTCTTATTTTTGCAAATGGCGGCCAATGTCAAATCTGCTTTGACATTTGTAAACAAGATAAATGTAGACTAAAACTAAATAAGCCCTTGACCGATACACTCCCTAAAAACGGGGAATAATTGTGTCTATTTTTTTAGCATAAAAATTCGTTTTTGGTGTTGGCGCAGCGCAAATTGCGTCGCACATTCCCCGGTCGTCCGGCATCAGGTGCGCAAACACTGTGCCGTTTGGCCCCCAACTTTGAAGAGAATGGGACCACACGAGACACTGCCAAGAGCGGCCGGCCTCGGAGCGCCCGTTCTACCAAGAATATAGCCGCTTTTGGCAAGGATGTCGAGCTGTGGCCAGAAACAAGCTATGGAGCGATACTCTCTCCAAGAAGGTGGAAGGATTGTGTTTATTTTTTTGCGTGAAAATCAGTCACTTGTGTTGGCGCAGCCTGAATACTGTCGCCGATTCCCCGGTCATCCGGCACTGACTGCGCAAACACTGCGCTGTTTTGCCACGAACCTAAAAAAGTATGGGATCACACGAGACGTTGGCAAAAGTGGCTTTCTCCGGAGCGCCCGTTCGGAAGAGAATATCGCCGCTGTTAGCAAAGATGTCGAGCTGTCGCCAGAAACATCGCCCAGACGCCGCACAGTGCTTTGATCCCATATAGTGATGGGACAAAAATAGAAGGAGTGGTCCTAGAGCTTTGAAATTTGGTACAGTAGTATAAAATACTTAAATTAAGAAAAATTCAATTTTTTGAAAAAATCGGGCAAAGGACACGCCTACTGCCCATATATAGAAAGGACGAAATTTTCAATTTTGACTACATAACTGCACAGAAAGTTACAATAGTCCGTAGATTATTTACATCCCGTGCTAGTAACTTGTGTGATAATTTTTATTGGGATTGACCCAAGGACTCTAGGTCCTGCCATATATCCTTTTTTGCAAAAATGCTAACGTGTATAGGCTTACTTTACCAAAGAAATTGACTTGTGCAGACCTTTGGTACACTAGTATAAAATACTTAAATTAAGAAAAATTAAATTTTTTGAAAAAATCGGGCAAAGGACACGCCTACTGCCCATATATAGAAAGGACGAAATTTTAAATTTTGACTACAAAACTGCACAGAAAGTTACAATAGTCCGTAGATTATTTACATCCCGTGCTAGTAACTTGTGCGATAATTTTTATTGGGATTGACGCAAGGACTCTAGGTCCTGCCATATATCCTTTTTTGCAAAAATGCTAAGACTGTTACAAAAGTTAGCCGATTCTCATTGAATTGGGTGGTATGGTTATTATTATGTGTCAAACAAAATTGATTTATAAAAATAGAAAATAAAAATTAAATTGCCTAAAAATCTTCTACATTAGGATTTTGACGACAACGTGAAAGTACAAAATGACAATCTTTCTAAATTAAATTTAATTTAAAATACGTATAAGTGCGTTTTTTAATAATAATTTTTTTTTAATAAATTATATATGTATATTTTATTTTACAATAAATCTTCTTTAGTATTAGAATCTTCCCAAAAAATATTGGCGCTGTATTAGTTTGTTGTGATGCAAAGTTTTATAAGATTTATGAAAAACATTAAATTTTTGTCATATTTTGATCTAGTTTTTGTTATAAGTAGTCTTAACAGACCTGGAAAAAACAAATTTTTTGGCAGTTCATAGCTTACATTTTAAAAATTTAGCTAACTTCTAGCGATTTTTTATACTAACTTATCTATATTTTTGGGAAAAAAAGTTAGCAGCAGTGGTGGGAGGTAAACAATGAAACACCAACGTCAATCTGTTAATTTAGCAGCATCTTGAGCGTCAAAAGGAGGCAAACACAATTTTATACTTATTTTTTTAATTTATTTCGTTAATTATTATAATCTTATGGTATCAATTTGGTTTTATATGTTATTATATTGTAAGTTTTTCTTATAGTTTTAGCTCCAGAAAACTGTCGAAATTTGAGAAAAAATCACGAAAATAGCCATTTAAAAAAAAAAATTTTTTAAAGTTCCGGTTAAATTTTTAAAATTTTTTTTCTTGTAGTTATTAGAAGACAGTATGAATTTTTGAAAACAGAAAAAAACCCATAGACCATATTTTTCTTTTTTTTTTTAATTTTCCATCAAAGTTAAAAAAATTTTAGAGCTTAAGTGAATAATAAGCATTTTTCAAAGCAACAAAAATTATGTATAGGAAAATAATATAATGAAAATTTTTGCACAGTTGGTTTCGAATATAGTTAGCTATTACAAGAAACAATTTAAATTTCCTAGTTCAAAAAATTAAATTTTTACAATAATTTTTTTAAAACAATAAAAAACCTAGGTAATTTGGGGTTTTAGTGTCATTTTATAGCGTAAAATATATAGAAACGCAAAAATTTTACTATTTTGCGGTTTTTTTATTAAACAATATTAATTTAAATTTATATTTTTTAGTATTTGTAGTTTGTTTTCTTTTAAAACTTAGAAAACTGTCGAAATTTGAGAAAAAATCACGAAAATAGCCATTTTTAAAAAAAAATTTTTTTAAAGTTCCGGTTAAATTTTTAAAATTTTTTTTCTTGTAGTTATTAGAAAATAGTATAAATTTTTAAAAACAGAAAAAAACCCATAGACCATATTTTTCTTTTTTTTTAATTTTCCATCAAAGTTAAAAAAATTTTAGAGCTTAAGTGAATAATAAGCATTTTTCAAAGCAACAAAAATTATGTATAGGAAAATAATATAATGAAAATTTTTGCACAGTTGGTTTCGAATATAGTTAGCTATTACAAGAAACAATTTAAATTTCCTAGTTCAAAAAATTAAATTTTTACAATAATTTTTTTAAAACAATAAAAAACCTAGGTAATTTGGGGTTTTAGTGTCATTTTATAGCGTAAAATATATAGAAACGCAAAAATTTTACTATTTTGCGGTTTTTTTATTAAACAATATTAATTTAAATTTATATTTTTTAGTATTTGTAGTTTGTTTTCTTTTAAAACTTAGAAAACTGTCGAAATTTGAGAAAAAATCACGAAAATAGCCATTTTTAAAAAAAAATTTTTTTAAAGTTCCGGTTAAATTTTTAAAATTTTTTTTCTTGTAGTTATTAGAAAATAGTATAAATTTTTAAAAACAGAAAAAAACCCATAGACCATATTTTTCTTTTTTTTTAATTTTCCATCAAAGTTAAAAAATTTTTAGAGCTTAAGTGAATAATAAGCATTTTTCAAAGCAATAAGAAATACTTATAAAAAAAGAAATCACAAAAAATTTTTTTGACAGTTAGTTGCAAATATATTTATTTACTACAGAAAAAAATTTCAATCTCATAGTCCAAAAAATAATTTTTTTACAACTGTTTTCCTGAAGCATGTAAGACGCTGGTATTTGTTTAGCCATTTTTACTTCAAATTCTTTGACTTTGGCGCCCCCTAGCGCCACCAAAAAGAGCTAAATCGAAAAAATTCTTTAAAATTTATTTAAAAATTATTGTTATCTGTCGACCTATATATTTTTGTCTACAATATAAAACATTTTTTTTATTGTATTTTTGTCTATGGGACACAGCACTGTGCGCCGTGCCTCGCAATTAGCTGCCAGCCATTCGTTTTTAGGGCAAATTTTGGTCAAAAACCTGTACATGTTCCTAAACAAAGTCCAGTCCGTGCAACAGTTTCTGGCAGTCAACTGCCAAACGCGTGTAACCTACGCCCAGGCCGCCCTTAAACTCGAGGCCGAAGTGGACAAATTTTCGTTCAAAATCAAAATAAACGATGAGGCTCATTCCTATCTTAGCAGCGAGCAAGCTAAACTACCGCTTCAGCTGTCCAAGATCGATGAGTGATGCACGAGGAGCCATTACAACCGCTCAAAATGTCTGCATGGTGCGCTATTCACGCTGAAGGAGTTATCTGGCCACTTTTTCAAGGACGCCACAGGTCAAACGACAATAGTGGATGGTGCGCGCTATATGGCCAGGGTATCCCAGTTTTTTCTGCCTTAATTGAACGACTAACGACTGGAGGACATGCAGTTCCAACAGAACGGAGCAACGGCAAACACTGCGCGAGCCACAGCCGATATTCTGAAGGCGGCGTTTCCCGAGTCGCCTTATTCCTTGTTTTCGCAATTTACATTGGCCCGCAATGATCGCCCATTTTAACGGTCCAGATTTTTTGTAGGATTTTTTAAAGTTGCGTGTTTCCGTGAACAAGATTGAGACCTTAGAAGCTCCCAATGACAACATTCGATACGATTTCAAGAATCTTTAGCCCGAAGTTCTCACCGAAGTGATGAAAAATGCCATAAAACGAGCCCGTAAAGCAGTAAATTTTGACACCACCCATTTGGCCGATATCATGTTTTCGACCTGATCAGTAAAATTCTAAAGGTTCAGGTAAACATAACCAAAAAACAGAATCGAAGTTTTTTTTTTATTTTGGAAAAAATGAGACTTCTTTTGTCACACCTTGTATTTATGTCAATTTTGTTTTAAAAGCAAAAGGGTCAAATCCAGCGGACAGGGTAAGGCCAGCTTAAAATATGTAATGGAAAATATACTGACACGACCTTTTTGGCCTCCCCAGGTAGACTAATTTAATAAGCACAACAAAACCACGGGGTCGGCACTGGATTTTAGAATTACTTATTATAAGTATCTGTAAGTAATGAGATGGTAGGGTCGAATATCGGTGTATAAGAAGTAGCTCTCAGAGATATAAAGGATGAACGGGAGCAATTTCTGCCGCTAGCTAGCAGCCGGGTGGGGGGGTTTGTTTTATCCCTCATGTCCCTCTTACCGATAGGATGTCCGGACATAAATATTGTTTTAGACTCCCTGATTAAAGTACAAACAAAATGGAACAAAGCGGTTGATTACACTGTAAATAGGTTTTTGATTCCCCGTATTTTATCAACACAATAAAAACTTTGGTGCCTCACCTTTTCCACTCACTTTTAACCAACAAAATTTCCTCTAGATAGTATTAGAAGTGACGCCTCGGTACCCACCCTACCTATGATCTTAGGGCGTTGCAAGTTAAACTAAGATCCCAACTTTATTATTTATTCCAAACCGATCACATATGTAAGAAGATAAAAAATTTTAGTGCTGCATTGCTATAAATTCAACTTTTATGTAATTTTTATTCATAATTCCATAAATAGGGTAAATTATCTTTTAAATAATAATAATTAGGTAAACTATAATAATTGAATAACTTGATAATATCAACCACCTTTGATATACATATAAAAATTTTTAACAATAGGGGTTGGTGGTCTTTCTGTGATAATACTACATCTGTACTTATTTGTCTAAAACATAATACCACTTGTTAGTGTCTTTTTTATTGTTTTTTATCTAATATCGATTGCTGGGTGTAAGAATTTATGACTCCCGTAATAATCAAATTAAATCTTAACTATTTATTCTCTTAAAGAATAGATTGGGAATATCTTTGTCAATGACACTTGCTCTCTTGTTCTCTTAATCGTTAATGAAGTTATGAATGAGCGTAGTAACACGCAACATAAAACAAAAAAATAACCGTAGGGTTATCAACAATATATAAATCTATATCGATGTGCAATAAGAAAAAAAAATAACAAACAGTAATCCCTCTTATTGCGGGGAATGGTGATAAATTCTTACACGATATTGTTAAACTAATAAATAATAGTGGTAAATGTTTTTTTTTTTGGTGTTTTTTTTTCTTACGTTGTTGTAACGTTTAACTTTACTTTAACCACAATAACCAACCCGCAAATATTAGAAAAAAAATAAATCATTATGACTTACCCATTTTTATAAAATTCTGCAACGGAGGAATGAAAAGGCCTCTTCAAACTGCTGTCCGTTGCTGGCTGAAATGGGTTATTTATGCAGCTATCGGGTACAATTACGACTATGCTTAACACTACGTACTTTAAATCTATTTAAAAGAATTTTGATTTTTTTAAGCCTTATAGTTAAAATAACAATTAGTTATAGTTTAAGTTATTTTAGAATACATTTGCCTTGTGCACTTTAGGTAGGTAATAGTGATAACTTGTGTGTACTATTTAATTATTTAAAACAACAATCTTAGAAAATATATTAACATTCGTTCCCGACAGTGCTTTAAATTGGTTTTTACGCTATATAAGTAAGTATTTTATGGAGCTACCCTCCTGATCATAGACTTTAACACAGAATTTGTTATTCTCTTTTGATTTTTTTGCTTTTTTTTTTTTTGTTGTTTTCTTGCACCAAAATGTATTCTAAAATAAACTAAACGATTTTAAACTTAACACATTTTCACACGTTAGCATGGTTTCTCGATGACCTTTATTTACACTTGATGAGAAGTTCATAGTGTCTCAAAAGTTTGCTTAGTAGGATAGCACGATTACAGATGATTTGGGCATCAACTTTTTCCCTTTTTCTGATCAGTAACTGGTGGTCAACACAATTTGGGGTTTTGGTTCTTGACACTTTTAAAATTGATTTTTAAGCGGGCGGTAGTGTATGGTTAGATGACTAAGAACAAACAGATTGCTTGCTTCTCTCCTCTTCTTTCGCTGATAGGTTTTTTTCAATTAAATTTTGCAGTTTTAAGCTTTCTTATCTTTTTCTTGTTTGTTTGGTGATCATGCCAGAAAAAAACTACAGTGGGTGCTAGTACAAAGCACCCACGAATGAAACATACGCCAATATATTGGCGAGGTCAAATAGAGAACTAGGATAGAAAAATATTAATTATTCGGTCGGCCATCTAGCAATTTTTCGACGCACGATGGTCTTACCTTTGATTATACGTATTTTGCCCAACAGGTACATACGTAGGTACAAAACTGTACAGATAGGTAGGTGTTCGAGGGAACAACTTAACAATAAGTTTGTGGCGAGCCGCCTAAATCTCCAGCATGGAGGTCTAAGGAGTCATCCCTTAGAATTTGTTGCGTGGTTTAGGTTCTCTTCAGATTACTACAATTATTGATCGTCAACTAATTGATTTATTCAATAATGCAATAATATGACTGGCGACCACATGAAAACCTTTCTTAAATTTTTTTATACTTTGCTTTGTTCTAAAAAATTTGTTGGCTACTTATCACTTTATGCCCCGTCTGTGCTGGTTGAAAGTTCGAAGTAAAAGGAGTTTTCAACACCATTTTTGCCGCAGCGAAGCCAGATGGGTACGTAAAGAGGAAAAAAAATATCACCGTATTAGCGCGAATATGCTTGTATAAAAAAATTACTTGGGCTTAAACAATGGGCTGACATGCGTTCATGTGCGTCGACATGCGTCAACGATGATTTTTACTTGATAACATAAAAATTTGCAAAAAGTGTAAATAACGTAACAGCAATTAGGGTTTTTTTCTTCTCCTCAAAAAAAATTTATGCGTACGCAAGTACGACTGAATAACAAAAAAAAAAAGAAAAACGTAAAATTTATATTAACATAAGTATAGGTTAACACAATGAGATATATTTACTCCTAAGGATTGCTGATTGTCCCAAAAACTCTTCCCTAAAACAATATTGTTTTTGCCGAAGTTTTCAAATGGAACCTTACAAACCACATAATACGAATGATTTAATCCAGAGTATTAGGGGGAAAGCTTTCGATTCATGGTCGGATGTCCTTTCCATGATAGGTACCTAATATCTTGCCCTCAGTATCCTGTAAAATGTAGTAATTATTACCTACCTTCTCCTTGATAATGGATTTCAAATACAGAGGAGCTAATTTTGCATTAAATTTTTCCCCAAAATTGCTCTGTGCAAAATTACGCCTATATACCACTTGCCCGATGTCAAATACAATTGGCCTAGATCGCAAATTATAATGGCCTCTGTTTACCTCATAGGCTTTGGCTATATGCTCCTGTATATTCTTTCGCATTAAGGACATCTCGTCTTCCCTATTAAGCGTAACATATGGCTCATCAATCAGATGAATATTCTTCAACAAAGAGTAGGAACTACCGTGGGTAATCATTTCGAACCCAAAAACTGCATGATAGGGGGAGCATTTAATCGATTGATGAAACGAGTTTCTTAACGCGCAGCTTATGGCACTTAGGTTTTTATCCCATATTGTCTGATCCTTGCCTAAATAAGACCTGATCCCAGCTAAAATTGATCGATTTACTCTCTCTGCCGCGTTGGATTGCGGAGAGTAAATAGCAGTATAGGAGTGCTTAATTCCCAGAGATGTCAAAAAGGCATTAAATTCGTTGGCCCTAAACTGTGACCCGTTATCGCTCAACAATATTTCGGGGACACCGAATATATGAAACACTTGTTTTAAAAGGTGGTCCTGGATAACAGCCGAAGTGAATTTTTTCAAAGGGAACAGCCAATGAAATTTGGTCAGGTGGTCTAGCACAATAAGCAATCCTATATGTCCTTGTCTGCTCCGAGGATATGGTCCTAGTATATCCACGTATAGCATTTGAAATGGCCTTGAAGTTACCGTGGCCTTTCCCATTTCCGGTCTGGTTACAAAATTAGGTGCCTTAGTTGTTCGGCAGGTCTCACATACACGAATGTAATCACGTACATCCTTAACTAAGCCTGGCCAAAAAAAATAACGTCTTATGAGATTGATGGTTTTTACCATTCCCCCATGGGGAGCTAGTGGCGTATCGTGCGATCTCATAATAATGGACTTTCGTAACTGGTATGGTACCCAGAGTTTCCAGCAATCATTCTGTTGCTCAACATTGCCATCATAGTGATCAGTACGAATGTACACGAAGTTATCAATAATTTTAATATCAGGGTATTTGGAAGGATTCTGCCGAATCTTTGCCTTTAAATCCACGTAATCCTTGTCCGCAAAATGAGGGGAGCTGAGGTCAATTTCTGGGCCTGCTGATTCTAAACTATTTATTTCCTCATAAGGTATTCTAGAAAGGGCGTCAGGTACGACATTTTCCTTCCCTTTTCTGTGGGATATCGAGAATTTATATCCTTGAAGCTTAAAAACCCACCGCGCAAGACGACCGGTTAAGTCAGGCTGTTTCATTAACCACATTAGGGACGAATGGTCAGTAACTACCTCAAAATCTTGTAGTTCCAGGTAACACCTAAATTTTTTAATTGCCTCCACGGCCGCTAAGCATTCACGCTCCGTAACGCTATAATTGCGTTGAGCACTATTTAATTTTCGCGACATAAAGGCAATTGGGCGTTCATTACCATCCTCATCAATTTGAACTAAAACAGCTCCAATGCCTACATCACTTGCGTCACAATGTACAAAAAATTTTTTATCAAAATTTGGATTTGTCAAAACCGGGGCAGATGTTAAAAGATCTTTTACCCTTTCAAAAGACAATTGGGCCTCAGGAGTCCAACAAAACTTTCGGTTTGTGGACAAAAGCTCAGTTATAGGGTATACGACAGTAGAAAAGTTTTCTATAAAGCGGCGATACCAGCCGGCTAAGCCGAGGAAACCACGCACTTGCTTTAGATTTTTAGGCACTGGCCAGTTCCTAATAGAAATTACCTTTTCAGGGTCTGTTTCAATACCCCCGTGACCTATTATGTATCCCAAATAATTTACTTTTGTCACACAGAATTTAGATTTGGTGATATTAAGAGTTAGATTGGCTTTGTTAAAAGCATCTGCAATTCTAACTAAAATGGACAAGTGGGTAGAAAAATCCGCCGTCACAATAATTAAATCATCCAAGTAACCAAATACGCAATGTCTCAAATCTGCCGGTATAAGCTGGTCCATTAAGCGACACATTGTGGATGGCGCATTGCAGAGGCCGAACGGCATGACAACGAACTGGTAAAGAGGACGGCCTGGGACCGTAAATGCAGTATATGGCCTAGACTCTTTGGATAAGGCAATTTGCCAGTAAGCGTCCTTAAGGTCGAGTTTGGATATAATATTTGCCTTTGGCAATCTAGAAAATATACCTTCAATACTGGGAAGTGGGTACGCGTCCTTATGGGTAACCTGATTGACTTTCCGCGCATCGAGGCACAAGCGGACTTTATTGGGCTTCACGACTAAACGCATGGGCGAACTCCACGGGGAATTGGATGGCTCTATTACTCCTAAAGCTAGCATCCTATCGATTTCCTGAAATATTAATTTTTCCACCGCAGGCGACACTGGATAAAAACGCTGCTTAACTGGATTAGATTGACCCACGTCAATTTTGTGTTCAATTAGACCCGTGCGCCCTAAGCCCTCCTTTTCGAAATTGGGAAACAGCTGAACGACCGCATTTAGCTGTTGACGTTGATGCAAACTTAAAGGATATTCACCAGGAGACTGAACATTATCACCCTCTTCATGAACGCAGTATAAATTATCGGCCGTTAGGTTATGAGTAGACAAATTGGTAATCCGATTAGACAATTTAGTCGTTCCCGAAGTAACAACAATGTCTCCAAAAACGTCCGGCGCCAGATTAAAGGCCTGCCAAAAATCTACTCCCAAAATTACTCTTTGGCTGATAGAAGGAATTATCAAAACCTTTAGTGTTTTACTCTGGCCCTTAAAGCACATTTCCACCTGCAAATAACCCACGACCTTTTGGCGATTACCATCTGCTGTTCTAACGTAGGCGTTAAGTGGAACAAATTCCGGGCAACTAGAGAAATCAACACAAGCTAAATCTGAGCCTATACAGGAAACGTTGGCACCAGTGTCTAAAAGACCCAGTTCTTTATACGATAAAAATTTCACGGATGCATAATACCGTTTATCAAAAGAATTATTTATAATTGACGACAAAACAAATTTCGAAGTAAACTTACGATTTTTATAATGTTTTCTTAACCGAATCGTGGAGCGTTTCGGTTTTTTGAAAAGTTGCGAAAGTGAAGAAACATTAAATATCCTATTCCTGGCAGTTACATAATTTTCCCATTTTTTATGAAATGGCAGTATTGGGAATAATTTTGGGTCACACTCATCATTACAAACAAATGATTTTTCTTTCTTATCTCGTTTCAAAATTTGAATGGTAGGGGTTAAAAGTGAGTCACAATTAGGGAATAATTTTGGAAGTTCAATTTGCACAGTTGGTCGTTTTACGGACGATTGCGGGGAAAGGGGGGGGCTTGCAAGTTTTTTGACGTTGCCTTCCCTACACTACACCTAGCACAATGCGGTTTATATGTGTCCTTTTCACCACAACCGTAACAAAACACATTTCTCTTTTCTATACAGTTTTCCCAAACATGGCCCATCTGGCCGCAATTCCAGCACTTAATTGGGTGCTGTATGGCATCAACAGAAAATTCGGGTTCCTCGTTAGACTCCGAGTCAGGCCGTTTGGTAGAACAAACTAGTTCCGAAATTTGGCGTCGCCCGCCAGCGTATGGGTGGGTTTTTGATTGCGCTATTTTAAGAACGCTATCACTGCCTAGAAAATTCTCTCTCATTTGCACTAGCTTTCGTAAGTGAGCTAACGAATAAATAGGGACATAAAGTAACTCATGTCGTATTTCAGGGCGAATATTGCGAGTAAGAATTTCGACTGATTCGTTTTCTGGAATGGGTTTATCCAAACGATCCAAAATAGATGACACGGATTCATAAAAGGACTCAAATGTCTCAGTAGCCCTCATCTTCCTGTTTCGAAGCTCTTCCTGAATATCAAAGCTGGATTTAAAATCCTTGTATTGATACTTGAGGGCGTCGCAAAAGTCCTTCCAAGTTATGGTTTCTGCCTGCTTATGATATCTCCAGTACCATTCCCGGGCACGACCGCTTAACAAAATGTGTAAATTTTTACAAATAAGAGAAAAATCAGCATTAAAATGTTCATGAGTCAGAACCTTCACTCGATACAAAAACTCATCCACACTAATACCTTGAGAAGAACCATCGAATTTAATATGCCAATTTTGAATAATATTAGTTATTTTATCCGACCTAATGGCAAAGTGCTCATCAAATGTATAGGGACCATTACCACGAGAATTAAAACTGTGGTGACTTTGGTTTGGTAAACATTGGTTTCGATTCTGCAGGGGTGGCAGAAATAACGCCTGATGGGGATTTTGCATAGGGTTTTGCATAGAGTTTTGCATTGGGTTTTGCATGGGATTTTGCACTGGGCAACTTTGAAATGGTTGGTATCGATTGTGTATTGGGGGTGCTTTACGAGCCTCACAATTATTTTGGATAGGGCAATTTTGTGCGGGATTTGGCCGCAAATGTAAATTATTTAGTAAGCGAGAAACCGTTTTCTCAATCATATGATTAACACGGGTGTAGTCAATAACTGGTTGATTATTATTCGAAAAATTTCCCACCGAGGTATTGGCAGGAATATTTGGCACTAAAAAATTAGCTGGGGCAAAAGACTTCTCTGGCTCTTCCTCAGGATTGTCCGCAATATTAACCAAGCTTTCGCTACTCAAAGCTGCCGACAAATTACGAGCTGCACTTCTAGTGTTATACTGGGAACTAGCAGCGCCACGAGGTTTACCACGATTAGCCTTTGGCTTATTAAAAAACTGAGGTTTTGTCTGATTTTGAATCTTTTTCAATTCAGATAGATCACACGACCTTCTGCAAATAGGACATTCCGACGCTTCAGATAAATAAGCTT
The DNA here is from genome assembly GCA_963583895.1 of Melanophora roralis. Lineage (NCBI taxonomy): Eukaryota > Metazoa > Arthropoda > Insecta > Diptera > Rhinophoridae > Melanophora > Melanophora roralis. The sequence goes on from OY757187.1 coordinate 52,171,798, forward strand.
CGATACAGGGGCTGTGAAATATATGATTGCACTCTGAAATTATCATGCAATCCTGATTTTCAAACATTTTCTCATTACAAATATTACAAATTTTATTATGTCTCGATCCTATTGGGGCTAAAGCCTGTGGGACAGAGGTCGGTATCGCCGACGTTTGTAAGGCTGAAGCCTGAGACCGTTGAGGCGAATGTTCCATCATTTTTTTATTTTCAATATAAAATATAAAAGTGAACAAATTTTCCTAAAGCCTTATTCAAAAAAATAGATTTCTATTACAAGAATAATAACAAAAAAAAGAGATTGTAACGATATGACAAAAAGATTTTAGTGGAAAATAACAATAGTAAAATTGGTAGTTTATATATTTATAGGGTTTTCTGTTTACAAATTTAAATAAATTTTTTTCTTACATATATTTGTGAATCGGTTAGAATAAGTAATAACGTTTGAGGGAAAAAGTGATTTACCGTTAAATATTAATCTGGGCTATTGAGTTCTTGAAATCTTAAAATACGGAATAAAATTTTCACTAACCGAAAGACACTTTCCTAACACAAGCTACTGATTTCTATTGGACAAAAATCTGCGGCATGCCGATATTTTGTAAATCCATATAAAAACAGGATATCGATAACTCCGTGAAAAATTTATCAAACACATTAAAATTTCAAAAACTGACACATAATATAAACAATCATACACTTTCGACAGTTATTAGGAAAAAGGAAGTTTAAATGTATCTTCGGTCGACTTAGTCGATTGAACCTCTCCACTAATCGAAAATCCAGAAGGAATTTAAAGTTTATTTACATAATAACGTTTTGGGCATATAAATATTTATTAATGCGAGTTAAATGAAAGCTAAAATTTATGTAGTTGAAATATTCAGAGCCATTAAAATCCAAATGTCTAATGAGATTTAGATCTACGGTGGCCCCACGTTGGGCGCCAATTTATGTAATGGACAATATACTGACACGACCTTTTTGGCCTCCCCAGGTAGACTAATTTAATAAGCACAACAAAACCACGGGGTCGGCACTGGATTTTAGAATTACTTATTATAAGTATCTGTAAGTAATGAGATGGTAGGGTCGAATATCGGTGTATAAGAAGTAGCTCTCAGAGATATAAAGGATGAACGGGAGCAATTTCTGCCGCTAGCTAGCAGCCGGGTGGGGGGGTTTGTTTTATCCCTCATGTCCCTCTTACCGATAGGATGTCCGGACATAAATATTGTTTTAGACTCCCTGATTAAAGTACAAACAAAATGGAACAAAGCGGTTGATTACACTGTAAATAGGTTTTTGATTCCCCGTATTTTATCAACACAATAAAAACTTTGGTGCCTCACCTTTTCCACTCACTTTTAACCAACAAAATTTCCTCTAGATAGTATTAGAAGTGACGCCTCGGTACCCACCCTACCTATGATCTTAGGGCGTTGCAAGTTAAACTAAGATCCCAACTTTATTATTTATTCCAAACCGATCACATATGTAAGAAGATAAAAAATTTTAGTGCTGCATTGCTATAAATTCAACTTTTATGTAATTTTTATTCATAATTCCATAAATAGGGTAAATTATCTTTTAAATAATAATAATTAGGTAAACTATAATAATTGAATAACTTGATAATATCAACCACCTTTGATATACATATAAAAATTTTTAACAATAGGGGTTGGTGGTCTTTCTGTGATAATACTACATCTGTACTTATTTGTCTAAAACATAATACCACTTGTTAGTGTCTTTTTTATTGTTTTTTATCTAATATCGATTGCTGGGTGTAAGAATTTATGACTCCCGTAATAATCAAATTAAATCTTAACTATTTATTCTCTTAAAGAATAGATTGGGAATATCTTTGTCAATGACACTTGCTCTCTTGTTCTCTTAATCGTTAATGAAGTTATGAATGAGCGTAGTAACACGCAACATAAAACAAAAAAATAACCGTAGGGTTATCAACAATATATAAATCTATATCGATGTGCAATAAGAAAAAAAAATAACAAACAGTAATCCCTCTTATTGCGGGGAATGGTGATAAATTCTTACACGATATTGTTAAACTAATAAATAATAGTGGTAAATGTTTTTTTTTTTGGTGTTTTTTTTTCTTACGTTGTTGTAACGTTTAACTTTACTTTAACCACAATAACCAACCCGCAAATATTAGAAAAAAAATAAATCATTATGACTTACCCATTTTTATAAAATTCTGCAACGGAGGAATGAAAAGGCCTCTTCAAACTGCTGTCCGTTGCTGGCTGAAATGGGTTATTTATGCAGCTATCGGGTACAATTACGACTATGCTTAACACTACGTACTTTAAATCTATTTAAAAGAATTTTGATTTTTTTAAGCCTTATAGTTAAAATAACAATTAGTTATAGTTTAAGTTATTTTAGAATACATTTGCCTTGTGCACTTTAGGTAGGTAATAGTGATAACTTGTGTGTACTATTTAATTATTTAAAACAACAATCTTAGAAAATATATTAACATTCGTTCCCGACAGTGCTTTAAATTGGTTTTTACGCTATATAAGTAAGTATTTTATGGAGCTACCCTCCTGATCATAGACTTTAACACAGAATTTGTTATTCTCTTTTGATTTTTTTGCTTTTTTTTTTTTTGTTGTTTTCTTGCACCAAAATGTATTCTAAAATAAACTAAACGATTTTAAACTTAACACATTTTCACACGTTAGCATGGTTTCTCGATGACCTTTATTTACACTTGATGAGAAGTTCATAGTGTCTCAAAAGTTTGCTTAGTAGGATAGCACGATTACAGATGATTTGGGCATCAACTTTTTCCCTTTTTCTGATCAGTAACTGGTGGTCAACACAATTTGGGGTTTTGGTTCTTGACACTTTTAAAATTGATTTTTAAGCGGGCGGTAGTGTATGGTTAGATGACTAAGAACAAACAGATTGCTTGCTTCTCTCCTCTTCTTTCGCTGATAGGTTTTTTTCAATTAAATTTTGCAGTTTTAAGCTTTCTTATCTTTTTCTTGTTTGTTTGGTGATCATGCCAGAAAAAAACTACAGTGGGTGCTAGTACAAAGCACCCACGAATGAAACATACGCCAATATATTGGCGAGGTCAAATAGAGAACTAGGATAGAAAAATATTAATTATTCGGTCGGCCATCTAGCAATTTTTCGACGCACGATGGTCTTACCTTTGATTATACGTATTTTGCCCAACAGGTACATACGTAGGTACAAAACTGTACAGATAGGTAGGTGTTCGAGGGAACAACTTAACAATAAGTTTGTGGCGAGCCGCCTAAATCTCCAGCATGGAGGTCTAAGGAGTCATCCCTTAGAATTTGTTGCGTGGTTTAGGTTCTCTTCAGATTACTACAATTATTGATCGTCAACTAATTGATTTATTCAATAATGCAATAATATGACTGGCGACCACATGAAAACCTTTCTTAAATTTTTTTATACTTTGCTTTGTTCTAAAAAATTTGTTGGCTACTTATCACTTTATGCCCCGTCTGTGCTGGTTGAAAGTTCGAAGTAAAAGGAGTTTTCAACACCATTTTTGCCGCAGCGAAGCCAGATGGGTACGTAAAGAGGAAAAAAAATATCACCGTATTAGCGCGAATATGCTTGTATAAAAAAATTACTTGGGCTTAAACAATGGGCTGACATGCGTTCATGTGCGTCGACATGCGTCAACGATGATTTTTACTTGATAACATAAAAATTTGCAAAAAGTGTAAATAACGTAACAGCAATTAGGGTTTTTTTCTTCTCCTAAAAAAAAATTTATGCGTACGCAAGTACGACTGAATAACAAAAAAAAAAAGAAAAACGTAAAATTTATATTAACATAAGTATAGGTTAACACAATGAGATATATTTACTCCTAAGGATTGCTGATTGTCCCAAAAACTCTTCCCTAAAACAATATTGTTTTTGCCGAAGTTTTCAAATGGAACCTTACAAATAGAAAATATAGAATAAAACGAAATTCTCTCCAAACTGCAATCACCTATAATTATTCCACCATTGATTATACGTTAAACACCTTGTTCTAAATTCATCTCTCGTTGCTCTCAGTACTCTTTCGGATTTTGTATCTTTTTAATTATTCGTTTATATATATTCACAAGTAAATTTTTTAGTTATTTCAAACTTTTATTCAATTGAACAAAATTTTAAACATTTATTAATCTTGAGGTTTTCTTACATTTCTTTGAAACTAAGGGGTTTGGAACAACTTAAGTACATACATATATATATATATATATATAACTGCTATAATTTTTAATAAATTTTTTTTCAAGTTGGTGCATAAAGGGCCCAGAAACAATAAGTCATCTAGAGGCGATTAAAAAAATGCTGGTAACGTATTTTCTGTGGTTAGAGCTCGATGTGCAAATTTTACTTTTAGAATAAATTTGATATTATGAAATCAGACATTAGGTTTACATCAGTAATTACTACCGGTAAGGCAGCATTTGATTTACCAAATTGATGTGTAACAATTCCACACAGACGTCCATCTATTAGGGCAGGACCCCCTAAATCTCCATCTAGAACTCCGCTTTCAGCAAGGCTATAAGCGCAAAACATTGTGTCTAGGGGATATTTAAAAAACTGCGAACAAAAGTGTATGGGCACCACATGTTTCTCTATTTTTTTTAATTCCATGGGATTTGACTCGTCGGCACCCCAACCATATATAACTACTTTGTTATTTACTTGGACTTCGCGTTCGCACAGATAAATATTTTGTATGTTTCCACCTGTAATTGGTTTTTTTAATTTTAATATGGCCACATCATAATCATTTGAACTTTTTTCGTAATCTGGGTGTTTTATGATTTGGCTGACCTTAAAGAATTCAACATGATCACCGGGTGCAACTATTCCAACTCTTACAGCTATATCTTTCTTATTCTTTTTTCTAAGGCAACGGGCTGCAGTGACAATCGATTTTGGTGACACTATGCTTCCAGCGCAAAAGAATTCTTCATTGTACAGCAACTGCACAATATAAAAAGATTCCCAAAATATGACATCCTGGCCGTTGGTCACACGAGGTTGAATTTTAGATACAACACAAAAATCTTGTAAAAAGATTAACAGACAAATTGTAAGAATTGTCAAAAATTTTTCCAATCGAAACATTTTTAAGAAAAAATTCCACAAAATGTTAACGAAAAACTGTTAAGCTCCTAAATAAGTGGCCTGCTTTTATGTAATTTTTTTAAGGTTAAAACTAAAATATTAGCATTTTTTTGTAATATGAAAACCAATACTCTTTTTAAATAAACATTTTGTAATATTTCCTGGTCTTTATTTACTTTCGCATATTAAATCATTTGGCATCTGTTTTAGGAGAGCTTTTGTGAAAAGAAAATTTTTTTTTTTAATTATTAAAGGCAATTCACATTGTTTGGTCCCAAAAGACAAATGTAAAAATTACAAACGATATAACAGACTGATATATACCCATGGTGCTATAGTAAGACAGCAACTTTAGGTAATTCTTAAATAAATATAAAAAAACATAAGTTAACAAATAAAACTTTGAGTCTGTTAGTCAGAAAAATAAATAAAAAACTTATTTGATTAAACGAAAAAAACCTTGAATTTATTCTAAAACAAATAAGGAAGTTTTCTTTAAACGACCTTAAAAATTAAAAAAAAAAACAAAAATTACCTTGAAGTTCATTTTAAGTAAATAGAAAAATGTGTTTTAAATAAAATATTAGAGCAAATACAGCTAACAATAACCCGCTGCTACAAAAAGACAATTTTTAAGGTTCGGTTCAATCTACTTTCTTTGTATTTACGTGTGTGTGTGTGTGTATGTTTATGTATAGAGACGAGTATTTCTATTTTTTCCCCTAACCTCTTTATCACCTTTTAACCAGTTACTTGAAGTGTGCCTTTTTAACCGATCGCGACCAATAATTTATGTCCAATTCATGTTTTGTACCTGCAACAGGACGAGTACGCCGACCAATTGACACCCATTTCCTGCAGGGAGCTTTAACGATTATCGCAAATTAATTCCATATAGTGTTTTTGATTAAAATAAAATATTGTGAAATTGAATAATTAGGTCTAATTTTCTGACATTTTATATTTATAAGTAATTCTATTTTTCAAGCTTAAGGTGTTTTATGAATATTTTTTTTGGAAAATTTTTTGCAAAAATCAAAAGCTTATTTTAAAACCCATATAGCAAATATTAATACTAAATATGGCTTTCGTAGAGGACGGTCTACGGGGGACATGCTGGCTTTTCTGACAGAAAAATGGTGTACCTCAATTCATCATTTTGGCGAAAGTAAAGTGGTGGCTCTGGACATATCTAAGGCGTTTGATAGGGTCTGGCACTGTGCGCTTCTATCTAAACTAATTGCTTTTGGTGTCGGTGAAAAATTTTCTCGATTTATATCTAGTTTTCTCAGAGATCGCACTATTCGTGTTGTTATAGATGGGATCTCTTCCAACGAGCTCAGAATCAATTCAAGGGTACCGCAAGGGTCCGTCCTCTCTCCTACTTTATTTCTTATCTTTCTGAATGACCTTCTATGTCAAACTTCAAATCCTGTTTACTCTTTTGCAGACAACAGCAGCATATGCCATTCATACTCTTTTGACCATAGGCCTAGCTCTATGGAGATTGGAGCTAGGAGACAGAGTATGAATGTTTCGATTAATCGCGATCTGATGGTAATCTTCAAATGGGGCCGTGCGAATAGGGTCGATTTTGATGCCCGCAGGATCCAATGTTGTCTTCTGACACATAAACGCACAACGGACGATGCTGCCTCGTCTGTATTAATGGATGATATAATTATTGAGAGGACAGAGACTCTTGATGTTCTGGGCATGAAAATCCAATGCGATGTCCGCTGGACGGAACACATTATTCTTGTGTCGAAAGAAGCATCGAAGTGTCTTGGTTTCCTTAAACGGTGTAGGAATTACTTCACACCATCTGATCTTCTTAATATTTATACCACCTATATCCGACCAAAAATGGAATATAACTCTCACGTATGGGCTGGTGCTTCAAGGTCTATTTTAGGGCTACTTGACCGCGTACAGGAACGAGCGAAGATACTCATCGGCGACGTTGTGGTATCTAACCGTCTTGATTCACTGGAGCACCGTCGCGATGTGGGGTGTGTTTCGCTGTTCTATCGATACTGTAATGGAATGTGCTCTGAGGAAATCAGTGAACTTGTTCCCGAGACCCGGAACTTTTTGCGTGATACACGTTTTTCTAGAAGAGCACACTCATACGTAGTTGACTGGCCAGTGAATCGCACCACTCATTACAGGGAGAATTCCTTCTTCAGCCGCACAGTTCGTATGTGGAATGAACTTCCTACTGATGTCTTTCCTGCCACAGTAAATATCGAGAAATTTAATTCAAATGTCCACAAACACTACTCCCTTTATCCTCCTTCCCATAACCTATTTTCCAGATACCAACACAATGCAATGCATGTGTAGGGGACATCCCCTGAGTGCTGGTTACTATAAAAAAAAAAAAAAAAAAAAAAAACAGAGATATTTAGGAAACCATAGTATTGATATTTAAACTCTAATAGACTTTCCCGCGTAAGATTGCGAATACTTAATTTTGCCAACGTTCTACAATTCAAAAATCAAGCATGACCAGTCTTACCTTAGCTTACAGTTCTTCTCTTAGTGTAATAATGTCATAAATATGTCACTTTTAAACAATAATAGATATGATTTTAATTGGAATGGAATTCTCTAATAAATAAGCACAATAGAAAAGCTCTATTAAAAATGTCCCCAAAACAATAATTAAAAATGGTCCCAATATCAAGAATGACAAATCACCCCAATTGTAGAAACGAAAAATGTATGTCGCTTAAAAAAATTAAAATGGCCCCAAACGTTAAAATGATATTTGTCCCAAAATAATTTTAAAATTTAGCTTAAATGAAAAATTGCACCAGTGAAATATGGCCCAAAACACTAAATCAAAAATGGCCGCAATGAGAAGTGAAACAATTCCCATATAAAATATTAAAAATGCCCAAAACTTTCGTATCCATATTTAAGGTTTCACTTACGTTAAATTATTCTTCCAGCCTGGGGTCGGCCGCGCTATTGCTATGGGCTAGACGAGTGCAATTTAAGCTTTTTATTTTGGGCGAACGAATATATTAAGGGTGTTTTAAAAAAGTGGGGTGGACTGGGATAAAAACTCGTATTGAAATCGATCGGCCGGCTTTGTAATGGACTTTAAACTCACGTGTTTTCCAAAAGCAAGCTTCGCCATATTTAATACGAATTTTAATGACATATCAGCAATGAAGCTACGAAAACTTTAAATGTGCATAGAATTATGTAACGGCTTGTGTTTTTTGACAAAATGCTTAAGCTTTGCAAAGCTGGTATTTGAAAAACATAATATAATAACTCCCAATTAAAAATAATTAAATAAGTCCCAATGCACTGGACCCCAAAAAAATCAAGTAAGTTGCCTCAAACTTTTGTGTTGTTTCATTTCAATATAAAATTTTGGGGCTATTTTTAATTTCCATTTTTGGGCCACTTTTCATTAGGTAATTTTTCATTTCAAAAAAATGCAAAAATTATTTTGGGACCATTTTTTGTTTTTAATATTTTTCCTTTTCTTAAAGCAACTATATTTTTTGGGACCATTTTTCCAGTATTTTGGAGCTTTCTTTCATTCGTAAAGTTGAGGTGCTTTTTCATTTCTGAAATTGGAGCCAATTTTAATTAAGTATTATGTGGCCTTTTTGATTAAGTGTTTTGGGGACATTTTTTATTTTATCATTTTTCACAGCAACAGAAAGTTTAAATTAAAAAAAAGGGCCAGAAAGTTAGAAACTCTGGGATGGTTTCAAAAATGCAAAATCACCTCAGTATTAGAAATTAAGAAAAAACCAAAAAAAATCTAGAAAAATTGCCCCAAACTCTCCTCTTGTTGCTTCTGATATGGAATTTCGGGGTCATTTTTCTTTTCCACTTTGGGGCCATTGTGGCAATTTTCATATTGGCCAAATCTTAATATTATTTTGGGATTATTTTTCATCTTTAACAACATACTTTTTTAGGGCAGTTTTTCATTTTTACAATAGGGGTAATTTTCAATTGTTGAAATTGAGGCTAACTTTTTTCGGGGCCATTTTAATTGGAGCCTTCATATATATATTCACAAGTTAATGTTTTAGTTACTTCATATTTTTATTGAATTAAACAAAGGCTTAGACATGTATTAACTTTTAAGTATTAATAAGTAAAAAAAGTAGACAGAAATATTGAAACTTTTTACATTATTTTGAAATTAAAATGTTTGTTTGCAAAAACTTAAGTACATATCGAATGCCCAATATAGAAAGACGGTATCTTGATTTTGAATTTCTTAACAGGGAAACACTGTAAAATTTTGAATGCAATAAAATTTCACAACAATTTCTGATAAAAAAAACTCAATTTTTTTCTCAATTGATAAATATTAAAAATGTATAATAAACTTGGCATTTAATTATTAGGAAAAACAAAAAATGCTATTCGGAAAAAATTCGAGATACGCCCTTTCCATATTGAGCTAAAGATTTGTAACGGATATAATTTTTAACACATTTTTTCGGTTGGTTTATAAACGGCCTAGGAACTATTAGTCATCTAAAGGCAATTAAAAAAATGCTGGTAACGTATTTTTTGTAGTTTAAGCTCGATGTGCAAATTTTACTTTTAGAGTAAATATGATATTATGAAATCAGACATTAGGTTTACATCAGTAATTACTGCCGGCAAGGAAGGATTTTTTTTACCAAACTGGTATGTAACAATTCCACAAAGACGTCCATCTATTATAGCAGGACCACCTAAATCCCCTTCTACAACACCTTCTCGATTATAGCTATCAGTGCAAAACATTGTGTCTAGAGGCTGTTTGAAAAACTTTGAACAAAAGTGTTTGGACACCACTTGTTTCTTTATTTTTTTCAATTCCATGTGATTTGCCTCCATGCCCCCCCAGCCATATATAACAACTTCGTTATTTGGTTGGACTTCGCGTTCGCACAGATCAATTTTTTGTATGTTTCCACCTGTAATTGGTTTTTCTAATTGTAATATGGCCACATCATAATCATTTGAACTTTTATCGTAATCTGGGTGTTTTATGATTTGGCTGACCTTAAAGAGTTGAACACGATCACCGGGTGCACACTATGCTTCCAGCGCAAAAGAATTCTTTATTGTGCAGCAATTGCACAATAAAATTACATTCCCAAAATATGACATCTTTTCCACCGACCACACGAGATTCAATTTCAGACACAACACTTAGAACTTGTAAAAGGAATACAAGAGAGATTGTAAAAACTATCAAGATTTTTTCCAACCGAAACATTTTCGATAAAATTTTTCGAGTAATAGAAAACAGCATTAACAGCAAACTGTGAAATTTTTAAAATAAATCGGCCGCTTTTATACAATTTTCCAATGCTTTAAGTTTAAGCATTTTTTAAAGTATTTGATCAAATTTGTTTGTATTCTATTAAAAGATTATAAGAAAACAGTGTTAATGACTGGCTAATAGAATAACTATTCAAACAAAACCCCAAACAATAGCTCAAAATATATGTAGATATCCACTATTAGGGAACTCGCGTCTTAAGCCGGTAAAAGTAAGCTAAATAGGGGAAAAACCGGGAAGTGGGTTTCCCATAGACTTCACACGATATGAATAAACAAAATTTAAAAATTGTCGTATTTTACTCGGGTGCCATAGGAGAAGTTGGATAACAAGTATTGGTTCTGATTGGTTTTAACCTGACAAATGCCAGACTTATCCTGGTTGCTCCTTCATCTCACCTGTGGGCGCTAATATTCCCGTGGCGTCGCCTGCCATAGCTGCCTTTAATACCCACTAAAGGTAGTGGACTAGAAAGTACCTCCTTTTTTTGACGTATCCCCCCCCCCCCCCCCCGCCCTTCCCCAAAAGCTTAAAGGACCATGAATTGCAAATCTGTAGCTGGAATAGCGGATGTACTTAAAAAGTACAAGGACCATATAACTGCCTTTCAGGAAGTGCGATGGAATGGGGAAGGTGTCACAGCTACACCATAAAAAACGCCCGGTATTTTAGCTGCCATCAAACAAGAAATGAGTTTTGGTGTGAATTCGTGGTTGGCCGGAGACTCAAACAACTTGTCTCCAGACCTAAACGAGTTGATGATAGGCTGGCCATAATTCCTATAAAAGCCAAATTCTTTTAAATCGATCTCTTATATGCCCATGCCTTAACCGAATATAAGGAAAAACAGGCCAAAGATATTTTTTACGAGCACCTAGAGATATCATAACCCTGATGCCCTGACCATAATATTAAAATCATCGTAGGAGATTTCAATGCAAAAAAAGGAAGGAGAATAATATTTGGACTAACTATTGGAAAATAAGGCATCCACAAGGAAACGTACGATAATGGAATAAGGCTTTGCCGCGGCAAAAAATATGGTTGTTAGCACCAGTAGACTTGGAGATCTCGATATACATAAAACCACGTGGCCATCATCAGATTAGAACACAAGAAAGCAGATTCATCATGTTGTGATAGTTGGAATGCATTTATTCATTCAGTCTGTTATATGAACGTTCGACCCCGAGAGCCATAATCGATTCGGATCAGTACCTTGTTGTAGCAAAAGTTCGCCCCCGTTTGAATGTGGCAAGAAACGTACGATCGGACACAGCAAGGAAGCTTGACTTCGGATTAAAAATTGCATTAAAAACGTTTTGATATGCAAGATCTAAGAAGTTCTATAAATATTTTTTGCAACAAAAAAATTTGTTACTTTGTGAGTATTAATCTATTGTTAAATTTTATAACAATATGACAATAGAGCAAAATAGAACACCTTGTGAATCCCCTTCTTTAAAGCTATTAAGCCCATTAAACATAATAAAAGGTGAACGACGAATGGCCTGGGTGGTAAATGAATATGGTAAAAGTTACAAACAGAATAACAAACTGAAATATACCACCATTTGAATAGTGTAATTACACCATAAATTAGTTCTTAAATAAATAAGAGCACTTTGTCAACTATACATACATACATACGAGTACTTATTTCTGAATGAACAAAAAAACCTTCAAGCTCTTAGTTAAAAAGTCAATAAAGAAATTTGTTTTAATATTTATTTAAATGAAAACACATTGAATTTATTCTAAAGTAGTTATGGAAATTTTTAAAAATTGCCTTAAAAATAGAAAAAAGCTAATTTTAACAATCTTTTTGTTTTTTTCAATAATAGAAATATATTTTTAGAAAAACGTCAATGCGAAAAAAGACATGTAGCCCAAGATAGCTTTTAAAGTCAATTACCTGAAATACAGTAACTAACAAATATTTTAACAAAAATAATACCATATTCTAAAGTGGCACTTTTTGAGTATTTAACGATTTTGAAATTTTATAACAATATGACAATAGAGCAAAATAGAACACCTTGTGAATTCCCTTCTTTTACAACAATATGACAATAGGGTAAAATAGAACACCTTGTAAATCCCCTTCTTTAAAGCTATCAAGCCCATTAAACATAATAATAGATAAACGACGAATGGCCTGGGTGACAAATGCATAAGGTAAAAGTTACAAACAGAGTAACAAACTGAAATATACCACCATTTAAATAGTGTAATTGCACCATAAATTAGTTCTTAAATAAATAAAAGCACTTTCTTAACTAAACATACGAGTACTCATTTTTGAATAAACAAAAAAAAAACCTTCAAGCTTTTAGTTAAAAAGTCAATAATGAAATTTGTTTAAATATTTATTTAAATGAAAAAACACATTGAATTTATTCTTAAGTAGTTATGGAAATTTTTTAGAATTGCCTTAAAAATTGAAAAAAAGCACATTTTAATAATCGTTTTGTTTTTTTTTTTTTGTTTTAAATAATAGAAATATATATTTAGAAAAACTTCATTACAAAAAGAGACATTTAACTCAAAACTTGAACAAAAATTTGAACAATTGGTAATCAGGAAATTTTTTTTGTAACAATAAGGCAATGGTCAAATAACTTTTTTTTATATGAAGTTTAACACAATAACGTTTGCACGTTTCTCTGCGATGAACGGGCAAGTGCACTTAAAAAATTATTACAGTGACTGTAAGTTATTTAGGAAGTATTCCGTAAAGTTGTTTTTAAATTAAAAGAGAGTTAAATTTATATAAAATATTTTTTTTAACTGATTTGAAGGGTTATTCAAAGCTTTAGCTCAACAAAAAAACTGATTTTTAGTTGAAGTTATTTTTGTCAGTTATTTTGTGGTAATATTTCACTTTGTTGTTATTTTTCTGGTAGTTTGGGCTTTACTGTAAATGACATAAAATCTAGTTAATTTTAAACGAAAATGTCAGTTAATTTTTTGATGCCTGAATTTAAATAAACTATTTTGTGAATTTTAATATATATTATGTTGGATTGTTTTTAAATGAATATCCAGTTATTTTAAATAGATTTCCAGTTGATTTTACCTTAATAATTTTTAAAGTGTGTCAAACTACATTTAAAAAAAGTAAGAGAGGCTAAAGGTCAATTACATGTAACACACAAAAAACTACAAAAAAAATTTTTCAAACAAATTCTTGTTCAAAATAATTTATTTTTTTAGTCAATTTATTTAATAGTCTCTAATAATATTTTTATTTGATTTTTAAATCAAACAAAATTTTCGCCTAGACAAATAAAATATTTAACCAGCTCAGCAAAATTTTTTAACAGAAGCTAAAATTCTTGCAAAATTGTTTGTCTAAATTTACAACTTTCGTTGTAGGTCCTCAGCCAGACAAAATATTTACTGATTCTCTGAAATTTGTTACTGATTCTACAACTCAGTTTTTTCTGTGTAAAGCGGCCAACCAAATGGTTTTTGTTTTTATACACTGAAAACATATGTCAGCCATTAACAGCAAACCACAAAGTGCCAGAAAAAAATACAAAGTTGAATATTACTAAAAAAATAACTGAAAAAATTAACTTCAACTGAAAATCAGTATTTTTGTTTATTTGAGGCTTTGAATAACCCTTCAAACCAGTTAAAAAAAATGTTGTGCCAAAATTTAACTGTTTTTTCATTTAAAAACAACTTTACGGAATACTTTCTAAATAACTAACAGTCAGTTACTGTAACAATTTTTTGAGTGTAGCTTTAGAAGTTGCAAAAACACCTAAAAGAACAAATATATATGAAAAAAAAATTAACAAAAATTTAATACTATTTTATAACCTGCCAAACTCAATTTGAATTATTTTTGCTACCTAATAAGTGCCAACATGTAATTTTTATCTCTTTTTTGCCCCTAAGGGTCAAAAATTAAGAATAAAGTACCCAAGCTGTATCCAAAATTTGTTCAGACCTGTCAAACGTAATTTAAACTACTTTTCTACCATAATTGATTTAGAAGTCACAAAAAGCACCTAAAAAGTACAACTATAAAATTTCAAAAAAATACTAAAATCATATGTCTTAATATATTGTCAAACCAATTTAAATTTTATTTTTTCTAACTTAATTGGTTTAAAAATTGCAAAAAAATGCCTATAAAGTATAAATATATAAATTTTACAGTTTGTTTGTCCATTAGGGCGCAAGCTTCTCAAAAGTACAAAAAACATTCGTATTTTGTCGAAGCCTTTCGAATGCAACTTTAAATATATTTCTATCGTTAATGATTAAGATGGGACAAAAAGTAATTAAAAGGTAATTAACTACAAAATATGTACCCTTTTATACCCTTTAAAGTTCAAATTACAAAAAAAAAAAAAAATACCGAAATCATAGTCAATTTTTCAAGACCTATTGAGCGCATTTTTTTTTTGAATTTTTAACACGTTAAAATGCTCCAATAAGTAAAATTTAGTTCACGCTAAGGAATGTACTACAAAATATCAGAACAAATGCTCTTATGGTCCTTATGACTAAGGGCAAATTAAAATGGATTTGGGCATAAGCTTGGTAGTTTGGAACCGATTTTGTGTATTTTTAAAATGGTTCACAGCTGCGGATGTGCACATGACAGGGGAGGGTTAAGGTCAGACCAAGAACAGAGTAAATAAATAACAAGAATTATTTTTTAATTTTTATTTTGTTTCTTTGACAAAAAAATTATACCGCAGTTAGAGGATATGCTTCTGACGTTACCCGGGCTCCCGGGGCGACGAGCAGCAAAGGGATTATGCCACTGACTACAACACCTTCTTTTAAAACTTTTTATTTAAATTTGAAAATATTACATTTATGTATATAACTTAACAAATTTGCACTCTTTAGCAAAAGCTCTTTTCTATTATTTAAAATAATTTTTGCAACAATCAACAACTTTTCTGGTAACAAAATTATCAATCCTTTCTGCCAGCTATTTGTAATCAAAATGTTTTACCTCAATTAAATTACAAAAACAAAAATAATTTGAATATATTCAAAAAACCCTTTATGGATAAAACCTAAATCTAGAAATAAAATCAAACTTAATTAAGTAGTTTGTTTTGAAAACAGGAAGCAAAAAGAGTAAAAAAAAATCAAGATTTTATTTTGCTTTTTACCCCCAGAAAATAGAAGGAAAAAGTTAATTTGTTGATTTTTCTCAAACTTTTAATCTAGATAACATTGGGGGAAAAAGGCAAAAAATCATTCTAAAACATTTAGAGGTACAATGGTTTGATGGTCACAATCATACACATACATTTATAATCTCCCATACAAATTCTAATGAAAATTAGTGCATGTATACATATGTATATGTATGCATGTGTTCGTATTAGTGATTTTTGTGTGTTTTATTTAGAAACGAGATTGCACATCTTCCTCGCTCACGGATGATACTAAAAATTTGATACTTTTAGCTTAAATTTTTATGTTTCTGACATGTGTCACTCTTGTTGGCTGACACGCACACACACAAACACTCACACGCATCTACTTTTGAGTCAAACACCAAAGATTTTCCAGATTTCCTTTCCAAATACACTATGCGAAGCTTAGCTGTCATTGTGTGGTCTTTGGTTTCATATCGGGATTTTTATTTTACACACTCATACATGTGTGTTGGAAAATCTACATGCGGGATAGTTAAATTTTTTTTTATTACAGGAATGACCATCAATGCCAATCTAGAAAGTATACAAAAATTTATATCCAACGACTAAAAAAATGTAACAAGAAAATTTTGCTAAATTTGCATTTTCTAAATAATGTCTAGAGTGCTTAGATAAAATTATTTTTTTAGTTTTATAAAGTAACAAATAACAACAACAAAATTTTTTTGATATAGATTTTTGTTTTACCATATTTGATTGCTTGATTAAATACAAAAATGGTTCCGAAAACTATTTAAAATTCGGTCTTAGAATGAGGTCAATCTGGCACGCATTTTTTAATTTTAGACTCAGTTAAGCTAGAAAAAGTTTGATTTTTGTTTAATATCACACTTAACAATATGGCCTTTACAACAATTTTCAAGTGTTTTCAATTTTATTAATCACAATTCAAAAGAATTTGTAAAATATTTTTTACACAACGTAAGGTGTTACCTTTTAAAGACCCTAGCTTACTTTAGTCATTATTTAAGAGTTACAGGGCTGCCACTGTATTAAAAAAAAATATATAAAAAAATAATTTTTGATCAAGTGTTATGAAAGCAGGAAAGCATCGACCATATTATATTAAAAGCTTAGAGAGTATCATTGCTTAACTTATTTAATAAAACTTTTTAATTAACCTGCGGGAAATGGGTGTCAATTGGTCGGCGTACCCGTCCTGTTACAGATACAAAACAATTGGACAAAAGTTGTTGGTCGTGATTGGTTTTAAAATCACGCATCAAGTAACTGGTTAAAATGTGTTATAGAGGTTAGGGAAAAAATAAAAATACTGGTCTCTACACATAAACATACATCTGCTTACATATACACACACACACGCGCGTAAATACAAACAAAGTACAATTAAAAAAATTATTAAGGTAAAATCAACTGGAATTCCATCTAAAATAACTGGATATTCATTTAAAAACCGTCCAACAAGATATTCAATAAAATTAACAAAACATTTCATTTAAATTCAGACATCAAAAAATTAACTAACATTTTCGTCTAAACTGAACTAGATTTTCTGTCATTTACAGCAAAACACAAAGTATCAGAAAAAAAATTAACAAAGTTAAATATTACCAAAAAAATAACTGACAAAATTAACTGCAACTGAAAATCAGTTTTTTTGTTGAGCTAAAGCTTTAAATAACCCTTCAAATCAGTTTAAAAAAAATTGTATTAAAATTTAATTGTTTTTTCATTTAAAAACAACTTTACGGAATACTTCCTAAATAACTTACAGTCAGTTACTGTAATAATTTTTTAAGTGTAGATTGAACAGGATCTTAAACAATTAATGCAAAATTTGCTTATAAAGGATTGGCCTGTAACCCGTTCTGAGGTGTTAGTTTTGATCCAATTGCCCCCTAAAATAACAACGCATTGTAAAAGTGACAGGTTATCTTCATATAAAGTGCAGGAACTTAAACCAGTCCCTACCCTAAGGGACCGTTCACATCAATGGTCTTGAACTAGTCTACTTCCCCGTAGGGTAGTTACATAGAAAAAAAATTTTCAAGGTATTTTATTTACTAAAATTGTATTCACATTTTGTTTTATATGCAAACAAAAAACTTAGTTTTTCTATCTAAGTCACATTTAAAAAAAATCCAAGACCATTTTTTAGACGAGGATTAAGGGAAGGGGTGAAGAGAAAATCCCCCCCTCCCCCTCTTCTCCAAAACGTTTTTATTTAATAACTAAAAGTCTTGCTAGCCATGAAACAAACGTTTAATATGTTTTATTTAACAAATGTATTGCATATTCAAAGATGCTGTTGCTTTTGGAAAAATTTAAAGAAAATTTTCGTCTTGAGGTGGCAAATCAAAAACAAATATCTGCATTTCAATAAGAAATTGAAAATCGAGAACGTTTGTTGTCTATTATTAAAACTATAATTTCCTTCGGAAGGCATAAATACCTCTCCGTGGACATCGAGATGATGGTCCTTTGCTATTTTCTAAAAATACAAGCTCAGAAGATATTTCGTGTTTAATTCTGCGATTTCGTATAGATGCTGGAGATAAAATTGAACGCCAATATTTACAAGTTTTCCCTTTAGATGCTTTACATATATCGACAACAATTCAAGCTGAATTAAATAAAAGTTTTCATAATATTATTTTAGATAATAAATTAAAAAATATTTATGACGCTAAATGTTATTAAATTATTTTTGAAGAAACCACTGATCTATCAGGAAAAAATCAAACTTCTTTAGCTTTAAGTTATTTTAACGCAAACAAAAATTTAGTTTAAGAAGAATTTATCGGCTTTATCGACGCATTTTAAGAGCCTTTAAATGATATTGGTGATGACTTCGAGGTGTCAATTATTGCGAACACACTTTCACCAGTAGTTTTAAGAGCTTTGAAAAATGTTGGTCTTGATTTTGTGTAGGGATTTGAACTGACGGGTGTCCTTTGATAGGAAATGGAGCGGTAAAAAATACTAGAAATCGCAAAGAATGCAAAAGAAAAGACTTGCTGTTCCTATTAATTTTACAAATTGATATCGAAAGGCTAAAAGGTACCATTTATTCAAAAAAGTGTATCGTTTGTTAAAGCAACCAGGAGTTTTTTAAAAAAATCACCGTAAGCGTACTGCAGTTTTTTTGAAATATCCAGGTAAAAAGTTTTCATTATGCAAAAAAAGATGGATAAATCGTCGTGAATAAATTTTACAATTTGCAGTAAAAATAAAGCACATAATAGGCATCCGAGTGGAATGATAGGGAAACGTCTTCAAAAGCCTTAATACTACGAACTTCTCTGAACACTTTTTAATTCATTTGCGGGTTGCTTTTTCTAAATGATATACTGACTGTGACATAGCCACTTAGTGTAATTCTACAAAAAGAGGATATAGATTTACAAAAACACTTAAAAAGTTATACAGTAACTGACTGTAAATTTGCGAAAACTACTGACAATTTTTGTTTCAATGCCGGTTAGTAATGCTACGGCTGAAAGGTATTTTTTCTTCCTTTGCCGTATTAAAACATGGCTGAGATCAAACATGACAGAAGACAGGTTTAACGGCTTAGTAATGTTGCATTTACATAAAAAATTGGAATTGATGCAAATGTCATGCTTAACAAATTTTCTTCAACAGGACACCACTGATTATTAATTAAATCAATACGTTTTTCGCCTTTTATCTAATTAATTTTTTTTAAAGGAATTTAACTTTATTGTTGAGTTTTTGTTATAATAAACTTCTAAAAGCTAGTTTTTAAATTGTGTGCTTCCTTAAAAAAATTGATTGAACATTACTACTAGGAAACAAAACAGGACTAATTTACATGAGTTTTCAATCTCTTTCCAATAAAATTAAAATTAGGATTACCCAACAGGAACGATATAACGTCTTTAAAAAGACGAACAACCAAACAAGAAATAATTATTTGCCTTGAGAGAGACAGTTAAAACAAAAATATTTGTGTATATTCTATGAACCGAATGAGTTCTGCCTCCTATGCGCTTCTCAAAATTTCAAAGGACTTTTGAATTTCAGATGCAGACTTTGAATTTTGAAATAAATTTGAATCTTCATATTCGCCGGCTAGAAAAAGAAATATTTCATCTCTTTTCACACCGATTAATGCCTAGGCAGAAAATACGTGGTGTCTGGAAGCACACACATATTTTAAACTTAAATAAAAACAAGTAAGAGCGCTATATTCGGCTGTGCCGAATCTTATATACCCTTCACATTGGTCTTTAAATATACCCAGCCGAGTAATTTTGTACTGCAAATAATTTAATAAAAAACCTTGTGCGAGTTTTAAAGTCCATAGAAAAAATAACAAAATTTTAACGTTCGTATGAATAATAGAAATAGATGAAGAAGATTCGAGGTCGAGAGTTTTAAAAGTTTTCGAAATTATTCATGTTTAAAGGTTAATAAAACTTATTAAATGTTCTAGTCCCGCTGCTCTTCTCCAACTTTTTTTCCAAAATGTATGAATTATTTGATTATTACTTTTTGTAGAATATTCGAAGTCGATAGCTGTAATAGTTTTCTAGAAGAAGCGTATCGAAAATTTTATAAAAATTGTTAATTTGTATGGGAGCTACCCTTTCTTCACCTCCCATCCGAAAATTTTTTTCTTTAAAGCGTAGGCCTTGTTTTCCAATTACTTTTTGTAGAACATTTGATGTGGATATCTGTTATAGTTTCCGAGATATAGCGTATCGAATATTTCATAAAAATTGTTAATTTGAATGGGAGCTACCTCTTTTTTTGCCCCCGCTCAATAAAATTTTTCTTTAAAGCGTAGACCTTCTTGCCGAATTACTTTTTGTAGAACACTTCATTTCGATATCTTTTATAGTTTCCGAGATATAGCGTATCGAATCTTTTATAATAATTCTTGATTTGTATGGGAGCTACCCCCTTTTTTGCCCCCACTCAAAAAATTTTTTCTTCAAGGCGTAGGCATTCTTGCCCAGTTACCTTTTGTAGAACATTTCATTTCGATATCTTTTATAGTTTCCGAGATATAGCGTATCGAATATTTTATAATAATTGTCGATTTGTATGGGAGCTACCCCCTTTTTTGCCCCCACTCAAAAAATTTTTTCTTTGAAACGTAGGCATTCTCGCCCAATTACTTTTTGTAGAACATTTTATTTCGATATCTGTTATAGTTTCCGAGATATAGCGCATAAAATATTTCCCCAAATTTGTGCAATTGTAGGAAAACTACCCCTTCCCCTGGTCCAATCTGAAAAAACTTTTTCCATTATTTAGGTCCCTTCTTTGGGAGTATCTGTGCCAAGTTTTGTGGCAAGAGTGACTACACTTACTGAGATATATAGGGATATATGAACGGATTTTGTTTTAAAAAGTGGGTTATTTTGGGTTTTCGCTTATATCTCGGTCAGTAGTGAAGAGATTTTGATAATTTTAAAAAGCAATTGTCTCAGTAATTATACCCTTCACATAGTGATAAGGGTATACATCAGTTTGTCATTCCGTTTGTAATTTCTTTATTATCCTGTTGCGACCCCATAAAGTATATATATTCTGGATCCTTATAGGTAGGGAAGTTGATATAGCCATGTCCGTCTGTCCATCTGTTGAAATCAAGTTTTCGGAGTCAAATAAAAAGATACGGATCAGTTATTGGTGTCAAACTATTAGAAATACCCTGGAGGCTATTGCTTTTTAAAATCAGCAAAATCGGTTCAATATTGACCGAGATATAAGCGAAATCCCAAAACAACCCATTTTTTTTAGGACAAAATCCGTCCATATATCCCTATATATCTTAGTAAATATAGTCAGTCTTGCCACAAAACTTGGCACAGACTCTCTAAGAGTAGGTATCTCCATAATGAAAAAGTTTTTTTTTCAGATAGGGTCATGGGAAGAGGTATTTTTCCGAGATATAGCGTATCGAATATTTTATAATAATTGTCGATTTGTATTAGAGCTACGCCTTTTTTTGCCCCCACTCAAAAATTTTTTTCTTTGAAGCGTAGGCATTCTCGCCCAATTACTTTTTGTAGGACACTTTATTTTTATATCTGTTATAGTTTCCGAGATATAGCGTATCGAATATTTTATAATAATTGTCGATTTGTATTATAGCTACGCCTTTTTTTGCCCCCACTCAAAAAATTTTTTCTTTGAAGCGTAGGCATTCTCGCCCAATTACTTTTTGTAGAACACTTTATTTTTATATCTGTTATAGTTTCCGAGATATAGCGTATCGAATATTTTATAATAATTGTCGATTTGTATGGGAGCTACCCCTTTTTTTGCCCCCACTCAAAAAATTTTTCTTTAAAGCGTAGGCATTCTCGCCCAATTACTTTTTGTAGAACACTTTATTTTTATATCTGTTATAGTTTCCGAGATATAGCGTATCGAATATTTTATAATAATTGTCGATTCGTATGGGAGCTACCCCTTTTTTTGCCCCCACTCAAAAAATTTTTCTTTGAAGCATAGGCATTCTCGCCCAATTACTTTTTGTAGAACACTTTATTTTTATATCTGTTATAGTTTCCGAGATATAGCGTATCGAATATTTTATAATAATTGTCGATTTGTATGGGAGCTACCCCTTTTTTTGCCCCCACTCAAAAATTTTTTCTTTGAAGCGTAGGCATTCTCGCCCAATTACTTTTTGTAGAACACTTTATTTTTATATCTGTTATAGTTTCCGAGATATAGCGTATCGAATATTTTATAATAATTGTCGATTTGTATGGGAGCTACCCCTTTTTTTGCCCCCACTCAAAAAATTTTTTCTTTGAAACGTAGGCATTCTCGCCCAATTACTTTTTGTTGAACATTTTATTTCAATATCTGTTATAGTTTTCGAGATATAGCGCATAAAATATTTCCCCAAATTTGTGCAATTGTAGGAAAACTACCCCTTCCCCTGGTCCAATCTGAAAAAACTTTTTATATTATTTAGGTTTCTTCTTTGGGAGTATCCGTGCCAAGTTTTGTGGCAAGAGTGACTATACCTACTGAGATATATAGGGATATATGCACGGATTTTGTCCTAAAAATGGGTTACTTTGGGTTTTCGCTTATATCTCGGTCAATAGTGAACCGATTTTGCTGATTTTAAATAGCGATTGTCTCCAGGATATTTCTAATAGGTTGACACCATTAACTGGTCTGTATCTTTTTATTTGACTCCGGAAACTTGATTTCAACAGACGGACAGACAGACAGACGGACAGACGGACAGACGGACATCGCTAAATCGACTTCCCTATCTATAAGGATCCAGAATATACATACTTTATGGTGTCGCAAATGAATAATAAAGAAATTACAAACGGAATGACAAAGTGATATATACCCTATCACTATATGAAGGGTATAATTAACATATAACTCACACACAACACAAAGTTTCATAAAAAGCATTGAACGATAAAATGGAAACGAGGATTTAATTTTTAAAGAGTCTGTCATCCAGATGTCTTCCGCCGATTTCTGCGCGACACGCTGCAATTAACTTGATTTAATTTAACACTATTTTTAAAGAGGCAAACAAAAATTGCGTTGGTATGGGAATTTTAATAAAAAGCGTATATTTGAAAGAAAAAATAATATTGAATATGTCGAAATACATTAGCGCATAGAGGGTACCATACCCTTGATTGAATCTGTTTTACAAGACTTAAAACCACGTTTCTTAAAGGACGTTCTTTATTTGTTTAACATCTCTCAGCCTCTGCCTTAGACTATAACTACATTTACTGAATTATGAATTTTAATTCCACAACTTGCAGGTCCTATATTAATATTTGAAAAAATTTATAAAAAAACGCTTATATTGAAACTAAAGACTGGAATTTTGCATTTGAAACATAAATGGAAAATTTATAAAGACCGCCCAGAGAATTTAATAGGTTTTTTAGCAAGATGTGACCCAGATTTGTCCCAAATTTGCGAAAAATTCGTCATTTCTGCTTAATGCCGGTCAGTAATGCCGTGGCTTAAATGTCACTTTCCACCCTTCGCCGTATTAAAACATGGCTAAGATCAACCATGACAGAGGACAGGCTTGACAACTTGGCATTGTTGCATATACATAACAAAATTGAAATTAACGCAAATGTCGTGCTAAACCAATTTGTTTTAACAGCAAACCTTAAATTATTAATATAATAATCATCTTTTTTTTAACTGTTATGTAATTGTAATTAGTTTTTTTAGGGTTTTTGTTAAAATAAAGCGCTAAAAGCTAATTTAAAAATTGTGTGCCATATTCAAAATTCCCCGTCTACCGTAAACTAAGTGTTTTATGTTACACGTAACAATGATTTTAATAATAAGTGCTGGTGCTGAGATAGTCGGTTCAGCTGTTTCCATCATTGTAACAACAATAGTTCTGATATGCATAACTATGCGGATGTATGCGCGTACGTCCCCTTGAAAATAATTGCTGCCTTTAATGTATCAGGTTTTTCTAGAGGATACACTCATCAAATGCACGAGTTCATATACACTTTTAATAAAGTTATATTACATTTTGGGTATAACCACTAAGTATCTTAGGAACTGCCATTTACCATTTTAATACCCTTCACATAGTTATTTGGGTATTTATCAGTCTTT
Source organism: Melanophora roralis (assembly GCA_963583895.1). NCBI lineage: Eukaryota > Metazoa > Arthropoda > Insecta > Diptera > Rhinophoridae > Melanophora > Melanophora roralis. The sequence goes on from OY757187.1 coordinate 52,196,070, forward strand.
CATTCCGTTTGTTATTTCTAAAATATATACTTTAGACCCAATAAAGTACATTTATTCTGGATCTTTATAAATGGGGAAGTCGATAGAGCCATGTCCGTCTGTGTGTCTATTGAAATCAAGTTTCCGGACTCAACTATAGTCGCACAGATAACAAACAATTTAAAATATCACTGAGACAATCGCTTTTTAAAATCAGCAAACTTGCTTCATTACTGACCGAGATATAAGCGAAAACCCAAAAAATCCCACTTTCGACGTTCCAATAAGGTTACTATTAGAGCATAAGAGCGATATGGTTTGGGACGATTTGCTATTTATTGGTTAAACTAGCTCTATTGCTATTACTTTTATTTAGTCGAGTTGTAGACATTCAGTTCCTACGTCCAGTTATGTCGGCTTTCTTAGAAACGTTTATTATCAATCGATGGGCAATCTTGTCAGAAACTGGCTAGATTTGCTAAAATTTGCGAAAGGCAGGTAGTGGTATCTGCTTGTCCGATGAAGGGTCTGCCGATAAAAGCCCAGTGGGTTAATTGTGTAGTTCTGGGAGATGGCTGTGTCAACAAGCAGGGAAAGCATAGACTTGAAAATGTATGCCCTAATCTTAGTTACTAGTGTCTAGTTGGTATTAGGTCACTGCTATAGTTTTTTCCAGAGATTTGCAATTTTGTAGCTCCACTGCCTTTCACAATTTTTCCCCGCACAATAAAGGTTACAGCTGAGGTCAGCTCAATCGACTGCCTTTGTCTTACAGACTATACTATCGGCCCATTTCTTTAACCACGTAGAGTAGTTCTATGTAACTGCTATGTCTTAGTAATTTTCATGTTCATTTCAGTTTCAGTTTACGATCGAGAAAAAAGAAATTCAAAACATATGGTTTACTAACCAATAAGAAGGTTTTTTAAGGCACAAAATTTTATATATTTTCATTTACAAAAACATTTAACAATTTCACTGTTTTTTTATTTAATTAAACATCACAATACAATTTAAAACGTAATTTTAAACAGAGCCAATACTCTACAGATGTATTTAATCCCAAAAAAATATCCTGCCATGACGATATTTAAAAAGTTTGTTTAGTCCAAAAACAAAAACAAAACAAAAAAAACGTGATATTTAATCATTGTCATGTCAGTGTCACTTTACTAATGAATCAAAATTATCGTAGGGGTGTGTGGAACAGTAAAATGAAATCGATATTGTGAATGACAGATTCTTATGAGTTTTTTTTTTATCATATCCTCCCTCTCCTTAATTTGATTATTTTTTTTTTTTGCATCGATAAAAGGTAATTATATGTTCCACGTATAACCATTAAATTTGACTTGTTTACTTGCTACTCCTGCTCTAATTTGGATGGGAGATGGGAGTGTGTGTTAAATCGTTTAGTTTTCGTTTGCATTTAGGTAAAAAGTTAAATGTTTGTTTTTGTTTGATAAACAGTTATACAGAAACAACAACCATTAACTTTAACAACTTTGATATTTAAGCTGGCAAATCTGCACTTGACTGCCACCTACAAAAAAAAACAGAAAAAGTGAAAAAAGAAGGACAACAATCACTGCAGCGGAATATCTTTGTTGTTGCTGCTTGTGGTTTTTTCCGTTAAAGGTTAAACATATCATTATGAGGTTTGAAGGACAAATGTCGTTTGTGCGTGTGCTTGTTTCTGAATCTAGTTTGATGACATGTTTACAGATTTCGTTTTAAAAGATGACTTGAGCATTTAAAAAGGACAATGATGACTTTTTTGTATGTTTAACATCGAGACAATTTAACAATAACAATGTTAGCGACAGCAAAAATGATTGATGACACATTATTGACATTATGAACACAGATCAATACATGCATGTTGAGCACATACATACATACATCAATATATTAAATACAAACAACGCTATTGTAGTTAAAATCAGAGATATAAAGGAATAGTTTTTTTGATAATTGATCCAATGTTTTAAATAACACCGATAAAATCCCCCTTTGGAATTAGTTCTGTCGGCTATGGCTAGAACAAATCATATAAATTTTTTGTATTTAATAAACTGTAGTGTAGAGGGTAACATAGGCAAGCTTGGCCGACTATAACATTTTTACTTAGTATTTATTTCCTTTGCAGTGAAATAAAAGGTTTCGAATAATAAGCAATCAGCAAACTTAAAAAGAATATCAGATTGGTTAGGATTAGCAAAAAATTTTATGATCATGATCCAGTTTCTGTTAACTAAAGCCTGTTTACTTACAAAACTTAAGTGAGGTTATGAGATAAGTTTAGTATGTTGCGATCCTGATAACAGGCGCAATGAAGACGACTCCGACTAGGTCACTTTTTACCCTACTCAACTGGCTCCCAGCGGATCTTCTAGCGAGAAAGCTTGCGCTGAATACCGCGATAAGGCTGCATGCTGTGGGAGGACGGAAGCACAGGACAAGCGGCCACGCGAGTATTATCGGGACTGTCGATATTGCTCCCGATCTAATTGACTACTGCACACCGGAACCTTTCATCCGCAGGAAATTCTCCTTCGTTGTTTCGGATGGAGGGGCGAATGAATTGATCTCCTCAGGACACGTTGATCTGGAGGTTACACGGATGGGTCTAAGGGGAGAACTGGTGTTGGTGGAGGCATATACATTGTACAGGCAGGAGTCCGGATTTCATTCAGACTTCCGAACGAATGCAGTGTTCTGCAGGCTGAATTGTCGGCGATATGCAAGGCGGCTAACTGGCTACGGTATTACAAGATAATCGGTAGGAATATCGGGATCTTCACTGACAGCCGTGCTGCCATCAGGTCCATTACTGATGTATATTCTACATCACAACTAGTCCTTGAATGCCGGGCATACTTGAACTGGATGGCGATGTATTCTGACATCACCTTGGCGTGGGTGAAGGGACACGGGACCAATGCGGGTAACTGTGCTGCTGATGCACTTGCCAGAAATGGTGCCTGATTGGATAATCGGGCAATTGACTACTTTTGCGGCATTCCCTCTCCTCTTGCAAATTTTGCGTGGATGAATATTTTAGCAGAATTGCAGGGGTTACATGGTCCAACGAACCCAGATGTGGAACTACTCGTGAAGCCTGCCCGTGGATAGATCCGCGCTGTTCGAGGTCTCTCCTTGATCTGGATAAGAGGAGGATAAGAGACACCATGGCCACAATGACCGGCCATTGCCGATTTGGCACCCATGCCGAAAGATTGGGATTGCCTTGGAAGGACTTCTGTAGAAGCTGTCAAGACGAAGAGGAGACTGAGGGCGTACAACACCTCTTGTGCTTTTGTTCGGTGCTGGAGGACATTCGAATCAGGCACTTAGGAATCGATAGACTGAATAGCCTGTCAAACGTGGCCAACATTGGCCTTACCACCCTGGCATCCTTTATAAGGGATAGCGGTTGGTTCGGAGACAGCGGCCAATATGGGGCGGCTACCGCTGACGATACACGATAACTTTCTATCTCTCTATCTTTATTTCTATTTAATATAATCTATCTTTTTCTTCCCCAGGTATCACAAAGGGACCGAGGAAACGGACCCAAGTGGACTGCACTACTATCACTTGCGCAGCCGCCTGTTTTATCTAACCTAACCTAACTAAAGCCTGCTTACTTACAAAACTTAAATGAGGTTATAAAATAAGTTTAGCATGTTTTTATATAAAATGAATTCATTCTTTTAAACAATGAGCATATATTAGCTAGACACCAATAAGCTCCGTAAAATTTTAACAGGAAGTGATTTGATTTTGTAATTTAATTTTCTATTTGTCATTCGTTTAAATTTACAAAAACCTAACATGTGACGGTTTGATAAGTAAGTGGGCGTTTATTTAAAAGAATGCAAAAAAGATAAGGCAGTTTTAAGGTGAAAATGATAAATTATTTTACCAAAACCTTTTAAATATAATTTTCCTCTTTACTTACTTTTTGTAAAGCATTTATTGTTTAAGCTTTAAAAAATTTCTTTTTAAGATATTAAATTTATTTTAAAAAATTTATTGTTTTTATTGGTTTTTGTGTGTTTTGATTGTAAAATGCTTTCAGGCTTAAAACGATGACCCTGTCAAAAAGGAAATTGCACAGATGAGTAAACGCATACATTATTGTATGTTAATGTGTGTGTGTTTTTTTACCACCATTCTTTGCTTGATTCTCTAAGAAAAATGTATATAAATTTAATATACACGTTTTTTTTCTTTTCGCTGGTCTTTTTATTCGATATTTTTTTGGCATCTATAGATGACCATAAAGAAAACTCAATTTCCTTTTAACCCATCAATGGTTTATGATTGCTTTCATTTTTTCTTGTCTCTCATATAATATTTCCATGGCATGCTTTTACGGTGTTCAGTTTTTCTTTTAGATTTTTTAGTATTCGTTTTCATTTTACCCTTTTTATTGCGTCTTTTTTTTTTCTTGGATGTAGGCTATTGCAGATTTCCTTAAGTTTTTCCCCCTCCTTTTGTTAAATTACATTTAGTGGTATTGTATGAAATATGTGGCCACACATAATCGCAGTGTCAGTTTGTAATATACTTTTATTTACAAAATCTAAAGCATTAAAATCATATTTCCTTCAGTGACCACAAAGGAGGGCAAGATATACTTACGCACACATTTTATTAGAAAAGTATAAAATGTCCTGTTATGTGTGTTAAAATAATATTCCACGTATGTGTCTGTCTGTTCGTGGTAGTTGAAAAGGGTATTTTGTGTCTCTGCTATGTATTCCCAGAATCGAATAATGAATATTCGAATTGTTTGCATGATTTTTTTAATAAAGTATTGAATGTTTATTGAAAGCCTCAAACTGCAGAAAAGCCGCACTGATTTTGCCTGCTATTTTTCTTCAACTAACAGTGGGTGTGGCAAAATATCCTTGGATTGCGCGACTATATCATTTTTGGAAAAATAGCCAAGCTTGAGGTTTTTACAAATCCGACAGAAAGGTCGAGAAAAAACTGTTATTTAACTATTTAAATATTGATCTTTGATAAAATTTTTACTGTGGAACCTATTTATATAGCCAGTGGTGCCAACAAAGTGCTTTAGGCCACAAAACGCCGAATTTTTTGCTTTTGTGCCAAATTAAGAAAACTGGTGCTGGTGCCTTCTAGATTTTTCGACAGTGCCTTTAGTGCTTTTTACAAGTTTTAAAACTATAAAATTTATCAGCAATAAGAATAAGCAGTGAGTGGTTTTGCAAGTCTCACAAATGGTTTTTTTATGCCCATAAATTCTTTATTATGTCACAATATATATTGGTATTCGAACGTTTTCTTTTCCCTCATTCATCTAAATACCCATTGTTTCTACCTCATCTTGACTGATTTTTTGTACGTGAGGAACATTTTCTGGCATCGTTTTGACTCCTGTAACTACCGATCTTCTTACACTTATGTCTTTTTATATCCTTTTCCTTTACTGGAAAAAAAGATTTTCTTACTTAAATTTCCGATACCTGTACACATAAAATAAACTAAGTAAACTTTACTTAAATCAAGCCATAGCGGTGTCAAAAGTAAATTTTTTCAAGTACGAATTTGTTACTTTAAGCCTAAAAAAAATATTGATTTAAGCCGTAAACGGGATTAATTCCAAAAGGAAATGTCATTTTTTTGACTTATGGAGCTTTGTTAAAGAAGAATAATTTTATTTCTATTTTATAGACACTTAAAATTTACAATTTAAAAATTTCATTTTTTCTACTTGCCGAAGCTATGATTCGAACCAGGGACTTTCTGCACTGCAGCACAAGCGCGTTACATCTTGGCCCCCGAGACACTGTGCTTTCAAATGTAAAATAATATATTAAAACAACAGCCTTTTTTCTGCTTGATTTGTTGAAGCAATCCGAATAGGCTTGATTTAAGAAAATGTAAGTACGGGTCGTACCTAAAAATTTCAAGAAAGATTTTGGATAAATTCAAGAATAAAATTCTTGATTTTAGAAAGCGGGGGTTCTTTCTGTGTACCATGCACTACGTGTGGCTGCCATCTGAAGAGTTGCAGGGTATGCTCCATTTTTCCAATTTGTTGCTATTCAATTCCTACTACCATTGGTTATTCTTAAAATGGTTTAGTACGGTTTAAACAGCATTTTTATTGTGTTTGGGAATATGCTGCCAATTGGCGAAAATATCGGGACAAGGAATGAATTCTTAAAATGGTTTAGTACGGTTTAAACAGCATTTTTATTGTGTTTGGGAATATGCTGCCAATTGGCGAAAATATCGGGACAAGGAATGCTTTCTTGAAGCAGTTGGGTTGGTTGAGTGAAGTAGACAATAGGATTTTGTTCTGCCCCCTTATTTATATCGCGGCGAAGAAGTTCAATCTCATGACTTTATCAGTTGTATGTTCGTGGACACTAAACTTTCGAACTGTATGCTCACAGATGCTCCATCTTCCTACTATTGCGTAAAAATCGCTTAGAATAATTATAAAAAGCATGTTTTTGTCATTGTTCTACTCCTGCGGGGCGTTTTAAAAATTAGGTTAATATAAAAGTTTTTTGCATTAAGGCGGATTTTAGCGCATCATTCACTGATTCGATTGAATCGGTCAACCAGGGGCAAATTGCGGCATCCACATCGAATTGTCAATGTTTTTAAAGCTAGTCAGAGCTGTTGCTTGGTAACCAATCCAAAACCACACTTATTACCCTTTGAAACTTTGTTGAGCTGATATCTGCTTTATAGAACATAACCATAGGAATATGGTATCAAAATTCAGGTCTCTAGTCTCAAAGCAACAAAGGCTCGCCATAAAATTAACACCACCAAAAGAAAAAAACACGCAATGAGCATCTTAATGATTTATTATATTTCTGTAATATTACACGCAACGCATAGAAGAATTCTTCAAATTTTTTGGCCTACACAATGCCAAATACACAACTCTGGAGCAGAACCAACCAGCAGCTGCTATAGCTTGGCAACACGTAACTCTGTCCCCGAGGTGATGAATCCAAAACCACCAATCAGCTAGGCTTCCGAGAGTAACAAGCAAGGAAGAGACAAACCATTGCATACTTAATCCAAATGGCATTTTTTGAGGGAGAAGTTTATTCTAAGCTTTTTTGTGGCACTTTGTTCCTCGTAGAAATCACAGGACATGAAATTTTGACCAAGTTTTTAAATATTTAGTTCCCTTATGGACGAATCATTAAGGATAGAGGTAACGTTGGAAAAACACGTAAGACTTGAATGGAAAAAATTGAGTTGTGTTAATGAGTCAAAACTTTCTTGAAAATCAGGTGGCAATCCTGTCATTTAACTCATATACTATTACAACTTCTATTTTAGGTGGTCAGTGCAACATAAAACTGACTATAGGCTTGATACCTCTTCAAAGGGGCCAGTTAAAAGACAAAAAAAAACATTAAACGTGAACTCTTCTCTTAACGTCGTTAGTGCGATTCTGCTAAAACTGATAAGAACATTTTGAAGGTTCTTCTTAATGAACAAACCTTAAAAAGATTGCCGAAAACTATACTTTAATGGATGGTATAAATATTGGGCAGCCCGAAACTCTTGATATTCTGGGCATGAAAATCAAGTGCGATGTCTGCTGAACGGAACACGTTTTTTTTCTGTCGGAAGAAGCATCCAAGTGTCTAGGTTCCTTGAAATGGTGTGGGAATTACATTTCCCCATCATTCCACCAAAAGTGGAATACAATTCTTACGTATGGACAGGTGCTCCAAAGTCTATTTTAGAGCTTTTTTACCGCGTACTGGAACGGGCAAAGGTACTCATCTGTGACGTTGTGGTATCTAACCGTCTCGACTCACACGACTACCTTTGCAATGGATTATGGAATATGCACCGAAAAAATCAAGGAACTTGTTCCTGAAACCTGAGATTTTTTTTCGTGATACACCTCTTTCAAAAAGAGCACACCCAATTTTGGTCGATTGGCGAGTAAACTGCACTACGCACTACAGAGACAACTCGTTCTTTAGTCGCACGGTCCGTAAGTAGAACACACTACCTAAATATGTATATGTTTCCTATCACAGTTTTTATTGAGAAATTTAAAAAATGTCTACAAAACTACTCTCTATATCCTACTTTCCAAAACCTATTTCTTGATACCAACACGATGCAGTGCATGTTTAGGAACCATCCCCTGAGTGCTGGCTATTATTAAAAAAAAAACTTTAAATATAGAGCAGAGCTGAACTGATATATTTATCTTTCAAGGTAAGTTTTGAATTTTCACAACATCATTCTAAGGTCTCTAAAGTCATTAGCATTAGGCAAGCAAGAGTTTCTTTCAGTTACCATTTTTTCTGTTTAATGGAAATTAGTACGGAGGAATTAAATCTAAGCTTCCTCTGTTAATGCCTAACATTTTCTATCAGGAATCGCAAAATCTTTGACAATTATATACTGAAGAAATTTTTCAAATTTGAAAGGCCAAGGCTAAAGACATTTTGATATACTTTAAGACAGTAAGGTTGGTCTAACACTTTTCGTTCTTCTCATAGACTTGTTTTGTAGTACATTAAATCTGGGGAATAGTTGACTTCGCTCAAACCAACCAGCTGCTGCTAGTATTTCAAGAAGTTTTCCTATTCAAAATTTTTTAATTAATTTGAATTTTAAAAATTTTCAATAAAATGTAAAAGATGTATTTACTGAAAACATATACAGTGGACTAAAAATCTTTGACATTTCTAAGTACTTTCAAGATTAATCGAACAATTTTTTTTAAAGAAGTTTCCAAATTTTTTTTTCATCACAATAGACCTTGAAATCTCTATAAAAAACACATTGATTTTTGTTTAAAGAAATCTTTATGTTTAACCCCTTTTCTTTTAAATCCTTTTAACCATATTTTTCATTTTGTACAAAAAATTCTATTTAAACACACATCATAATCATAAATATTTCATGCGTAGTTGAGGTAGTTGAAGTTAAAGTCGCAATAAACGACTTGTAAGCTGTACCTTAGCAAAATGTTTTTTTTTTTTGTAAGGATGTACAAATGTATGTGTGTTTGATGGCTTATATTTATCTTTAAAACGATATAAATAAAAGAAACCTTGTAATATATAAAAATTATTGGTCTGGACATATGCAGTCCGCAATCGTCATAAATAAAATAAATTTTTTTACAATTTTGTGGTTTGGACACATTAAGTAAAACGTAAAAAAGAAAAGAAAACAAATATGGTTTTTACCTTTTTTATTTCCTGTTTCCCGTATGCTGTCCAGCCCAACATCAGTTCTTATATGACTGAGTGTTTATACAGGGGTGTCTTTACATCGTGTTTTAAAAGGAATTCATAAATGTATTGCATTCTATATTGGCAATTTCATATTTATTGACAGCACATCTTTCATGGTTATTTATTTTTATGAATAGGTGTCGAAGAGTTCAAATTGAGTTTTTTCTATTTTTTTGTATTGTGAAGTCGTTGGTAAAGGGTTAAAATAGTTAGTAGATTTTAAACGGAAATAAGTAAAATCTTTTATGTATGGCAGGGGTTAAATAAATCAAATTATACTTTAACTACACATTTTTGTTTTTTTTTTGCTCTTTTCCTTATTAAATTTTTGTTGTTTATATAAAAAGTGGGAAAATTAATTTTGTAAATTTACAAGTTTTTTTTATACCTTATTATTGAATCTTCGCTTATGCGAACTAACAATAAGTATTCAAATTTTAAGACTAAGTAATCAATAGTAGTAGTCCAGTCAGTGCCAGACTAAAATTTAAGTTCTCATTTTAGAATTAGTTAACTTTATCTAAGCGCAATAGTATCCCTCTTTTTCAGACGGGAGTGTCCACTATTTATAGGGTGACCATTTGTATTGATTTCAGCAGTACATGTACTGATTTTTGGTTTAGTGTACTGACTAAAAATCTGTGTACTGAAATGTACTGATATATAAGAAAAAAAAACTGATTGTACTGATATTTCAATATAAAATTAATTTTTTTCTAAAAAACTTGTCGTCAAGTTACCACCAAACTAGATAGTTAGCTCAACATTCATATATGAATGAAGTGACCCAGCTGAAGTATAAACGTTTATTTGACACGAGGGATTATTTCAAGACGCTTTTTTATCTCCCAGACAATTGCTGTTTGGCATTTGAAAACGATGTTCCTACGAGAAATTTTGAAGATTGCTAAACAAAAAAATCTTAGTTTATGTGCTTATGAGATCATTAGACCATTGCACAGTGGGTTCGATGACACCGTAAGTGGCGGTTATTTCATGGGAGCCGGAATTTAAATTTTTTTTCAAATCGTTAAATATGCATAAAAAGGCATATCCTGAAAAAAAGGTACACGGAAAAAAAAATTTTTTACGATTTTATAAACATTTTTATTTTTTGGAAAATTATAGTTTGTTTCAGATTTTCGCCGTAATTTTAAAATGGAAAGTGATTTTTTCAAAAAATGGGAAGCAAACAAAAGCTTTGTTGTCTTCTTTCTAAGCAATAAAAAAATAAATATATATTTTGCATAAATATGAATATAAGTTTAATTTAAAGTCTGAATTTGGGTTTAGAAGGATTTCGAGAATTTTACAACTTTTTTAAAAAAGTAGCGAAATAAATTTTTATAATATTTTTTTGTTTATCAATAATTGTCATACACTTAAAAAGAAACCATATTATGTTCATTCTCACCTTCATCAACATAATCTTCGCTATCAATTCTCTCACTATCATGTATTTCTTGAGAAATAATAGGCGATAGCAAAAGCTGTAGTTCGAAATTTGGTAATTGTTGCTTTTCTTTCCGCTCATTTTGTTTATTAATACTAGATATGAATGGATCTGAATTGAGAAAAAATCTATTTAAAATATCTTCATTCGACTTTTCTCGGCTGCATCTGCGAGCAAAATGTTCCCTATAATTTTTAAAATCCTTATTTTTGGCTTCCTGAGCTTCTTCTGAAAGTTCTCTAATCGGTAAAAGGGCATATTTTATGATTTCGGGACCATGAATTAAAAATTTATGTTTTGTAGGAATCATACAAAACCATTTTAACCCTCTCGTGAATAAAGATGACTGAAACTTGCTCGCGCACCTATCTCTATTGAAGTTAAAAACCTCCGACAACAATAAGAACAATAGTAAACATTGAACGAATGACTATAGCAAAACAAAATACATGTTAGTTTTGTTAAATACATGACTTTAAAAAAACACGACTTCAAACAGAAAAAAGTTCATAGCAAAAAATGGAGCAAATGCATAATCAAGCTAAGATTCCATGCTTTTAGAAAATATAAGATTCAAAACCCAACCTTAACTAGCTTAGAAGTTATGGTTCACGAAACATTAAAAATAGGCAAATTTTAGTCATTTTTTTTTAAAAAATCGTCAAAAATATTTTCACACATATTTTCAAAAACACTACATCATTTTGATACACTTAAATACCTGAAATTGAAGGTTCCATTCTTAAAATAACACTTTGTTAACGCTAAATTTGGAAATTACGGACTCGTTTAATGCAAAATTTTACTTTTTTCGCTTTTTAAAAAAATTGCAAAAAGTTTTTAACTTTGACACGTCACTACGGAGTCAGCTGACAAGAAAGATGCTTGAAATTTTACACAGTGATGTAGAATTTTATCTAGTTTTATCCGATACTAAACATTAATACAAACACTTAATTTTAAAAATTCAATTAAGCGACACTTTCGAAACATTTGAACCCACAGTGCATTGTTATTAAGCTACAAATCGTACCTAATTTTTCAATTAGTATTTTTCGGCAACATTTTGAACGAACCCTTTTTTTTTGTAGCCGATGTCGTCGTTTGAACATTCAAACGATCCCTAAGAGACTGATATTTAACAGCCATACGATTAGCTGCAGGTTTCTTGTGAATTGTTGGGCTATTATCGCTTTTTGCGTTTTCTTGCATTAAAAAAGCGACTTAAAATTTTGTAAATGTTTCCTTAATAAAAAACTAAATTTAAAATATAAAAGATTTCGAATCGAAATTCTGCTCGATCAATCCAGTTGTCAATGCTTTTAATATAGGAATTCTTAAAGAATTTTTAAATTTCGAATATAAAATAAATAGGAAAGAGCGCGATACATCCTTACAGTTGAAACAAGGAAAAACTTGTGTGCTTTGACGTTAAATTAACAAACAAATCCTATTTTTTTCCGAAAAACACCATAGAGAATAAATATTGCAGATTTACGTTAAAATAGTAAACGAACTCATTTGTTAGTGAATTAATATAAAACCATTTTAGGTGGGTGTCGATTATGTACAGCTTCCCAACTTCAGTTGCGTTATTGTAAAACATTTGTTAATTAAAATTGGCAACAGTTAGTTGTCAGTTGGCATTCGAAGTATAATTTCGGCAACCAGCAACCGATCTAAAGTATTATTGCTACACGTAAGCGACCCATTAAATTGATTATAAAAAACATTAAAAGAATTGGAGTAATTTTTTATCGTTTGTGGCTTTTTGAATAAAAAAAACTTTCTGTTTCAATTAATAAATTTTTGGCAGTTAATTTTTTTAAAACTCAATTTTTTTTGTATTTTTTCTTACAAAGTACACCTGCACTTTGCTTACGAGAACACAATACTAAAGGACGGACATGCCTTTTAACTATTTGTTGGCATTTAGATTAAAATCAAACAAATCGTTGTCAAGTCCTAATAAATACTCGGCAAAACGAGTTATTTCAAGCTAAAGATTATTTGGGCTCAAAAAATTTCTAAATCCAAAAGAAAACAACTAACCGCCTTGAAATCTCTACAGTTCACGTAGATTTTTTCTTAAATTTCTTTTTGCTAAATTTCGCAGCTTTTTGTTTTTTTTGTGTTTTGTGTAGACCAGTGTAATTTTGTCTCCACGAGAACAAAACACGCTTTAATCAATTAATATCTCTAATATAACAAATGTTTTTGCATAAAATATTCTATAGCACTTGTAATTAATAATGTAAATATTGGTAGTTGTGGACGAATATTGTTTTGTCTTTTCAAATGTTTTTAAACAACTTCCCACACTTCATTAAAAAATTATGTAACAAATTGTTCTATTAATAAAAACATAAATATTTAATTAATTGATGTTTTTCATTTAAGTACTAGTTTAAATAGCAAAGCGCACACTCACACTAATGTTTAAGCAAATTTATTTGTTTAAGTTGTCTTTAACTAATCGATGGCCATCAATTATGTTGATAGATTGGCTGCTTAAGAAATAAAGACTTTTAAGTAAGAAATAGTTTTTATCTTTACCCCCGTTCTAGTTACTGTTGGAAAGGATGAGAAGGAGCAGTATAGTTAAGTGGTGTGCTGTTTGTAAAGGTTTGTTTAACAAGCTACTCAATCTTGTGGTATTTAAGAAGAAAAATAAAATAAAGAAAACCATTAAATATACAAAACGAAAACGGATACACGTTGTTGCTTACCTCTTTTTTAGGTACATAATTGAATTCTATAAGGACACAGTCATAATTCACTGAGTCCTAAAAGTTAAAAGTATCGTTTGTATTTCTTAACTTGAAAAAAAAATCAATAAAAAAGTTACTGAAATATATTTTAGATGTATGGTGGCTGAAAGAAAGGTGGTCTTAAGTGGTAATAAATGTAGTGGAAACAGAGATTTGAGGAATTAACTAAACAAATAAGGTAATAAAGAATAAATGTTTTAAGTAAGATTAAGCAAATACAAAAACAAATTAAAAGTTCTTAATAAGGAGTTATATTTTTTTAATTCTTAAAGATATTTTTTTTTTGCCTTTTTATAGCCAAATCATCGTATTGTCTTTGAAGATTACTTTACGGCTTTACGTTTGCCATGATTGTTTGGAAAACAAAAAATTCAATTTTTAAATATTGAAACATAAAAGGAAGTGCCAAAAACTGTTGCCTTATTCTTAATAATAGTTAAAAAGTAAAAAAAGCGTGACTCGATAATGAAGTTTACCCGGCTAGTATGAAATGTGAGCTGAAGGTAAGAAAAAGTAATGAAGAGCAGAAAGTTATCTTAAGGCACAGTGCAACAAGATTTTTAATTTCAGTCCTTTTGTCGTTGATAGAAAACTAAGCTGCCAAAATAAAAATTACAAAAACTAGTTTGCCCCTTATTGTACAACATACAGTAATCCCCTCTCTTTCTTTAATTCTCATTTTTCTTAATGACCTTCTATGTCAGAGTTCAAATCCTATTTATTCCTTTGTAGACGACAGCAGCATATGTCATTTATACTCATTTGACTACTGGCCTAGCTTCTTGGAGATTGGAGCTATGAATGAACACTTAACCGTGATGTGAAGCTAATCTTCGATTGGGGTCCTGCGAGTAGTGTCGACTTTAATGTTCGTAAGACCCAATATTGTCTTTTGACACATAAACGCACATTAGATCGATCTATATCGTCTGTATTAATGGATGGTATAAATCTTGGGAAGACAGAAACTCATGATGTTGTTGGCATTAGAATCCAGTGCGATGTCCTTTGGACGGAACACGTTTTTCTCGTATCGAAAGCAGCATCTAAGTGTCTTGGGTTTTTGATCTTCTCACCATTTACATCGAGAATGGAATATAACTCTTATGTATTTGCAAGGTGCTCTGAAGACTATTTTGGAGCTACTTGACCGCGTAGAGAAACGGGCGAAGGTACCCATAAGTGACGTTGCGGTATCCAACCACCTCGATTCACTTGAACTTTGTCGCAATGTGGGCTGTGTTTCACTACTCTATCAATACTACAATGGAATGTGCTCTGAAGAAATCAGGAAACTTGTTCCTGAAACCCGGAATTTTTTTGCGTGATACTTGCCTTTAAAGAAGAAAAGAACACCCATTTGTGGTCGACTGACCAGTGAATTTCACTATGCATTACAAAGAAAATTCGTTCTTTAGTCGCACGGTTTGAATGTGGAATAAACTTTCTAACGATGTCTTTCCTGTCACAGTTCATATCTAAAAATTTAAATTAAATGTCCGTAAACACTACTCCCTCTATTCTCCTTCCCTTAACCTATTTTCCTGATAACAACACAATGCAATGTATGTATATGGGCCATCTCTTAAGTGCTGGTTATTAAAAAAAAATTAAGACTTTCACGCGATTTTATAGATAAGTGAACTTTAATCATTGGATAATGTTTTCAAAGAGACTACCAAAAGCATAGTTCATTTTGAAAACTTAAACTTCGTCTTAACTTACAATTTAAAAATATTTCCGTTTACCTTTCCTAATCACATTTAAGTAAAATAGATGATGTTAACAGCCAAAAGGCTTCTACTAACATTCAAAAACCACTGGTAATGAAACCCACGACCGCCAAATATGAACGGTCAGGGCTGTGGTTTACCAAAATACATTGTCGGCCAACACCCTGTATTAAACTTAAATTGAATTTTTGTTGATTCAAAGAATTTTTAAATTTTTTTAGTTTGGTAAATATTAAAAGCAATGTTTTGTAACAACTTCCTGTTATGCCAAAGGATAAAAAGTTTTGCTTTGTGACAACACTTCAAATAATGAAACGAATGACTTAATACCAATACATGCACATACATTTATATGCAAATGTAAAGAATTTTCAAAGAAATAGATAAAGAAACAGGATGTTAATTTTACTATGACGAGTATGAAGCTTATAAAGAAGTTCCAGATGGATAAAGAAAACTTGCAACTACTTGCAACTTAAAGACATTTCGAGAAGTACCAAACTTAAGTCCTGCATACGTACACACATGTATAAAAGAAGATCTGGACCAAAGTACATCTTAAAGAAATTCATAGGAAAACTAAAGTAAAAACTTTTTGCTACACAGAGACAAGCATTTACATATTTACATATGAACAATTATTAGAATTGTTTGGAATAGAAGAAATTTAAAAAACTACTTGAAGTGTGAATAACACATCATGTTTGGTAATAAACTAAAAAAGCATAAGAGAGACAAAAAAGAAAAAAAGTGGCCATTTACTAAGTGCAACAACAAGCATCATAATATTTGATGGATTGAGCGACCAAACGATATTCCAGGGTGTAAGAGAGTTAAAGAAACTCGAAAGGCCAGAAGCTAAATTACATTTATGGTCAAATAGAGTGTTCAGTGGTAAAAATGTATAAAATCTTTGTCAAAGAAATTTAATTTAGAAGTTGTTAAACGGAAACAATCTTACAAAAAAAAAAAACAGTAACAAAGTTAAAAAAATTAAGTCCATCGTATAAAGGAAACATGTTTGGTCCTTTTTTTTTTTGGGCAAGAAAGGACTTTCATATGCACATTTTCTTGAACAATATGTAAATAATGACAATTTCTTAGCTGCCATTATTTCTCTTAATAACTCCAGGACATTTAAATGTCAAAGTAATAAGATTTTATTTGATTATGAACATAAAGAAAAACATAATCATTTAATGTTGATTTTTGCTTTTAGTAGATTTTTTTTTCTAAAAATTTAATTGAATTTTATGACTTTGTGGGAGGTTTTAAAAAAGGCAACGAAAACATCTGTTTTTTATTTTGGTAATTTTTTTTTGGAACATAAAATCAAATTCATAATTGAATTAAAATGGTTATCTATAGCAAAAGCTTCTTTTAAATATTTATTTGTAACAAAAATAAATGTATTTGCAACAATCGAATGATAAAATAAGTAAAATAATAGAAGTAATAATAATAGTAAAATAAAATTATAATAAATATGAGCACGACCATAATGGACATGTGTTGTAGGTTGTGGAAATAAAATTAAAGCACCCAATAGGAAAATCATGGAAGTAATAAAATCGTTTTAATATAATAAAATACAAGTTTAAATAATAATTCTATTACAGATATACTTTAAATTTGTAGTTTCAAAACTAATGAAATGCACACAAAAAATTATCTAAGAAAACTTTACTTAAATCAAGCCATAGCGGTGTCAAAAGTACGGTGAGTACGGTTTTTCTTAACTCAAGTGCGAAATTTCTTACTTCAAGTAAAATTTTTCAAGCGGAAATTTCTTACTTTTAGCCACAATTAAGCCAAAAAAGGATTGATTTATGTTCGGAACAGTACTTGATGTAAGCGTGAAAAAGGGTGATTTTAGCCGTAAACGGGACTAATTCGAATATGAAATGTCATTTGTTTGACTTATGGAGCTTTATTCAAGAATAAGAATTTTTTATTTTATTTTGATTTTATAGATGCTTAAAATTTGAAATTTAAAAATTTCATTTTTTGTACTTACCGAGATTCGAACCAGGGACTTTCTGCACTGCAGCACAAGCGCGTTACCTCTAGGCCACTGAGACACTTTGTTTTCAAATGTAAAATAATATATTAAAACAACAAGCTTTTTTTCTGCTTGATTTGGTGAAGCGATCCGAATAGGCTTAATTTAAGAAAATGTAAGTAAGGATCGTACTTAAAAATTTCAAGAAAGATTTTGGATAAATTGATGAATAAAATTCTTGATTTTAGAAAGCGAGTTTTCTTTCTGTGTGTTTCTTACACATAGTGCTTGCTGAAATAACTTATGTGCCATTTATTCTCACTTAGACATTAAGGAAAACAAAGAGCATTTTAGGGCCCAAAGTGTTAAAAAAAATACAGCTGATTCTCTTCATTTCAACAAATATTCTTTTCATTCAATAAATAAAACTAAAGGTTCTGCACTTATCGTTTACCGGACCCAATCCGATTTCCATTTACTTCAACCAATGCAACACGATCTTGTTAAAATCGATTGTTTCATTGATAGATTGTGTTTACGAAAATGGGTTATTGGCCTAAAAGTCAAGCTTCTTCGGTATGACGGGAGACCAATATAAATCCGATTTTTCAGAGGACAGATCTTTGCATTCTTCAAACTTCGCAAGATGCCTAATTAATTACAGTCATTTGAACCGGCTAGAAATATGGAATAGGACCAGGCGGAATCCCTATGTTCCTTGTAAACTTTTTTCTTATTAACAATTTTAAATTTTTTAATGAGCGATACATTTAGAAACTGCATTGGGGGCTTCATGCAAAATCTAACTGATAGATGTAAAGATAGAGTAATATTCAAGTGAGTTATAACCAAAAATCCTTATTTCGGAAGGACATTTGTATGAGGATTATTTCAAAAAATAGACCGATCATCACCACAAGCAACAAGCTTCGTGTCAGTGCCAAAATAAATTTTTCTCTTCCAAATTTCAACAAATTATCATTAAAATTGCGACCTGTAATTTGATTACAAAAATACTTCGACGCCGAGCCAGACGGACAGATGGAAATGCCTAAATCGTCTGAGGAAGTGATTTTGAGTCAATCTGTAAATTTGAAGGTGGATCTCAGGCTATTATTTGTTGGCGTTACGGACATCTCTACAAACGCTTTATACTCCTGCCATATATGTATGTATTGTGCAAAATAAATTAAATGTATGAATGATACTGATAATAAAGTAGTTTACATTAGGGTCAAACATACGGAAATTTAAAACCAGATTGTCATTGGCGATCATGACTCTACATTTAAGGGATTGAATTGTCATTAAAATGGGTTCTGAAGTTCAATTTTTTTTATAAAATGGCCACGTCTCTTATTTGCCAAAAATAGTATTTTAAACCAAACAAACAAAATTGAGTTTTCCTTAACGAATTCGGGCCTTCGTACCTCAAGGCAGCCTTTTAGAACCAATCCTGTACCTTTTTAACCTTTTTACCTTTTTTTTAAAAGTCAAGCATTCACGTCGATAGTGCTACTTTTCTTCGTACTTATGAAGATTCCAAAGAATCCTCAAACCAACTAAAAATCCGAAATGAATAGTTGGCAAAGTTGTGAGAAATAAAAGTATTTAAACAAAAAAACACCCACGTAAGCTTTTCTTAAAATAAAAAAACATGCTCCCTAATTGTTATTAATAAGCAGATGGTGCCTCAACACCTTAAGGCAAAATACCGTTGCATTCAGCTAGATCGTCGCCTGCATTAAAGTTAAATAAATATGCTTAGCTGACACGCATGAAAATAATTTGGCCCGAGTTTTTAAGTTATTTGGTAGAAGCCTTGTTGTAAGCCTCGATTGTAAACTTCTGCTTTACAAATCGAATTAGAAACCAATTGGGTATTTTGATATGTAAATAAGGGGCATTGCATTAAACGCCGTCAAGAAAAAATCATACGCATTACAACTAGACTTCCTTGGCATATAAAAAATGGCAGCACCCACAAGGATCTACTAGTCCCCCACGTTTAATGCGAAATGCTATATTATATTATGAGAACTTAAATTTAAGTCTGGCACTGGCTGGATCACTGTTTGCCTTTTAAATTTTAGATTTGCATAGTTTTTAGTTCATTGTTAGTTTTGCAATCTATAAAACATAAGCTCAAACGGATAATACCGTATTTAATCAGGAATGTTTTGTTTACCTGGAATCTGCATAGGTAGCAGGCACCTGCAAAAGTAATAAAAGAGAAAGGTGCAGGCTGGTTCGCATGGTCCACTACTTCGATCCCTTTGTAAAAAACTGTGAAAGAAATAGATTGGAGAAATAAGTTTAAACTTACGCATTTAGGCATGAGGTTTGCAGTAGCTGCCTATTTCTCGTCCCAATTCTAAAACCAGCTGTTATACACACTAATGACTACAGCCTAGGCGGGTAGACATTATCCAGATTCAACAGAATGCCTATTCTGCCGGCCCCGAAGTATCTAATTCGATGCCCGCATTATGCCAGACTATAGCATAAATGTTGGTAGATGGATACTTTGAATCTCCTAGGAATTTTAAACATTTTCGGCACCCATTTCATTAACATGGGTACCAAATCGACAGATATTCGTTAAAGCAGACATGATGTCTCACAGGCTGCGTTTGTCACATAAGATATTTCAATCCTAGCCTTGAACAAATTATTCTAGTTTATCCAAAACTTGGTTCCCTAAAATATCTGGTTCGATTTTGCCAATGTATGCATCAAAAAAGAGTTTACAAATAAGAAAAAAAAATGCCACAGAAGTTGGTAATTGCCCCTCATAATATTTTGCAAATTCTTTCGCCAGTATATCAGCAAAAATATTGCATGGCCTAATGACACCCAAAGGATTTTCGGTATTCGAAAACATGTTCAAATGTAAAGGTCTGGGTTACCTTAAGGGATCTTTTTGCTAATTCTTCTGCATTACCCTAACCAGCCAGTTATCCGCTTTGCCAAACGCTTCATGCCATACTTAACTGCATTTATTGTGAAGCCTAAATGAGATCCAGTTAGGTTAGGTCGAACTGCTGTTTCTGAACACCTCGTATAAACCTTTTGGATCCTTAATATTACTAGGCAAAAAAAAACGATAATCAGTTAAATCCTTTCAATGTAATGAAATTCAAAGTGCTTCACTCGTTGTTGGCAAATGGCAGCATTTTTCTTAACAACCCCAGATATTCCCTTCAGGCGTTTTGAACAAATAAGTTCCTTGAGCAATCGACATTAGCACAGAATATGCTTAAGAGACTCCCTATCCTTCCATATACAACAGAGCCTGCAGTAATCGCTGATCAAGTGCCCTAATCTTTCATAATCCCTACTAAAAGTGTTCAATTGCTTTTTCGCAAAGACAGAAAAAACTTCGCCGCCCCCTGGTGATAAGAACCCAACATTGTCCTGAATATTCTGGATGAGGGAGCATTTAGACAGACCTCCTTGCCTCTGACTCTAACCGTGGAACTCATACCGTTTTTTGTAAAACTGAACTGGAGCACAAACCTTTATTTCTTGGTCCAAGGGAAAGAGGACCCCCATTGCTAGCTCGTCTGCCATAACCTTCCCCCTAATACCACTGTATCCACCAACCTAATAGATGTTTACCTGTCTCTCGGCACATAGTCTACCAATGGGTTCCTTGCACGCTTGAACAATTGCAAATCAGGTGAAGTGTGCGGAGATTGCCGCCTTACTATTAACATATATATTTACCTTAGAGTTCTTAATTTAAGAGGACAAGGCAAGATCGGCGAAAAATTAAGTTGCTAGAATTTTTGCCGCCTGAAACACGTTGCAGTTAACAGGAACTGCTCGCGTCATGAATATATCTCCATCAATACCAAATCTTTCCTTATAGCCATCATTCAAATCAACAGATTCGGAGAAGGTAGATTTGTCAGCCTCTTTTTTTAAATTCGAAGACAAACTTTCTGCGTAGAAAAGGTTCAGGCGTTCAGTAGTCGAATAATTGGAAACAAGTTCCGCAGTTTGGATAATATTTTCGTGACCAATGGCACGAAATTCTTGCGGAAGCAATATTATCCCACTCTTACTAGATTTGAAATATTTATACACAAACATTTGCAACATTTAGGAACAAATGGTAACTGATTGATTGGAATTTCCAACGAGGTTTAAAAAATCAAACGAAAACACGAAAATTACTTTGAGAAACGTGTCCCATCAAAATGGATTTGATTAAAATCTTAAAAAGTTAGAATTGTATAGCTTGTTGTGTTGTTTTCTCGCTTTGGAGTATTCATCTCTGGACAGCAACCCTTTGCCAATAACAATCCAAATTGTAAGCCAGAGTGGGTGCCTGTTTGTGTGTGTGTGTGTGTGGGTGTGTATGTGTATGTGCAAGGAATGTACAAATCAAATCAAACCTAATCAATATGTTGATGTTTTTTTCACATTATTATTCTTGTATCACTAAATCGACAATGCTGTTTTCAATTTTTATGTTAAATACAATTCCAATGCCAATAACAACACGTTTGAGGACAGTAATTTGACCACAAACACCTAAAAAACATAGAGTTGGATGAAAGTAAAAAAAATATCAAAGGCAAAAGTAGAAAGGGTTCAAAAAATATTGAAAAAAAGAAAGAAATTCATTGTTACATTTGCAATCATGCTCGAGGACGAGTATATTGTAGTTTTCTTTTAACTTTGATTACATGCATACATACACACATATGAATAAATGAAATAAGAGCGTGTTTTTTCTAATATAACACACATATACACACGTACAGAAGAAGAATTGAAAAATCTGTTGCAAAAAGTAGTGAAATCAGATAAAAATTTCATTACCTTATGGCCGCATATTATCAACATCAGGCATCTTTACCAAAATATTTTTTTCAAAGGACTTTGAGGTTTTTTTTATTTTTATTCCTGCAAACATCTACATATCCATGGATATATGAAAGTATGTTCAAGTGCGAGTTTAAACTGTGTATGTTATGTATATGAATCTTTTATTATTATTTTTTTTTTTGTTACATTATCATGTTTGCATGAGGTTGATGATACTTATTGTAAAATATCACAAACAAACTAAATGTGTTTTTTCTTTTCTATAACAAATACACAAAACCCTTAAAATAAAAAATGTTTTTCAAATTATTTCTTTTCACTTGGTTTTTATTAAGCTTGAGCGAAAAAAAAATTTTTTTTTTGGTTTATTGTTATCCTTAACCGGAAAATATCCCACAGGAAACTGTAGCGCTTTTTGTGCTGTGACCATCTTTGTCCTTACAATCATAAAGTTATTCCTTTTTATGTTGTAGGCTACTACGTGCTTTGATTTTTCTTTCTTTTTTTCTCTTTTTTTTTTCAAAAGTAATTGTAAGGTTGAGTTAAATTCTAATTTAAAGAAAAAATTGTAGATAAAAACCAAAGTGTTTTCTTAATAAGGATAATCATTTTTATCGCTGAGTTTTCCATCACACATGCATGTTGTTATATATGTAGAAATTACGCTTTGCCAACAAAATATATTTGTGGACATTTTTAATTTTTCTATTAAAAATTTTATTAAAAACACTTAAATGATTTTGTATTATTTATTAAAGTACCTTAAAAGAAATGTTTGTGGAATTTGGAGTTTGGAATTTCACTAAAGCTTGAAAAATATTAGAGCTTGACCTTAAAGCAACTTAAAAAGTGAAAGATTTGATATCACCCTCACTTACTCAGAAGGATTCTCCCTTTTCCTAATTCTGACCCAAAGTTCCAAAATGTTTTTTTCATCAGAGTTTTGGTGTTAATTTTCAGTGTGACTCGGTACCAGGTTAGCATTCGAAAGCCTTTTTGGCTAAAGCCTCTTCGTTTATTCTTAATTCTGTTAGATTTGTAAACGCGAAATATATGAAGTCTTTAAAACGAAACCAGTAAGACTTGTCATGGGAAATTTTAGCCGGCAAGACTTAAAAAATTTAGAAAAATGTCAGATAAAAGTCAAAAAAATCGGTAAAATTTAAAATTTTTCTTTTACATATTTTCAACTTAAACGGTTTCTAAGAATTTTTTAATAAAAATATGCTAAAAAGATATGAGAACATTTTTTTTATTTAATATTGTTTTTCAATTAATTTTGCTACAATCTTAGAGCGCCTTTTATAAGTCAGTTTTATGTTCCGTGAGTTGAAAAAAAATAACCAAAACCTGGAATATTTCACAAACTTTAATTAATTGGTTTTTAAAAATGATTTACAACTAGTTTAAAGTAGTTTATTTAGCGATGTATTTCTGTCCGTTTATCTGAAATCAAGCTTCTAAAACCCCTTGATATTTCTCGGACCTGTTTGTGGTATCAAAACATCAGGTATACTTGCTAAAAGTGAAATTCAGCGAAATCGTCTGAAAACTGACAGTAATACAGGGTGTCTGATTGCAAATTTATAAATGTAAATATTATTATTTCGAAAATTAATAAACGGCGGGGAGGGAGGGTGACGCCGATGGAATTATCGATTGTACGGATTTATCAGTCACGATGTCACAGTGGTTGAGTAAACATCGCGCATACACTGTGGAGACATTTTTTAAGAGTAATGATCCTTACTGAACTGCTCGTCGACCATTTTGTTCAAATTTCGGTATTCGCCGAATACGTGTTGGACCGAGTGTAAATTTAATGCGTTCGTAGGTGCAGAGACTCCGCGCAACTGCTTGGGTTATGAATGTCCCATGGCCTAGGCCCACGCAGTCAAACCTTAAGGACTTCGAAAAACATTGAACTGGTTGAAAACAGTTTACGTAAAAATCCGCGACTTTTATCACGGAGAGGAGAAACCTAACTGGGACTCCGAAGTATAGCTGCCAGATAAGTTTGGTTCAATATCGTCAAATTTTAGGGAAAAATCTTCAAAATCGTAAAAACAACTCTTTGGAATCGTCAAAGAATCGTCAACCTTAAAATTTATGTTATTTTTTATAACTTTTTATTTAAAAATATAAAAAAATAGGAAAAGAAAATTGTTTACAAGTGGTTACTAATAAAAACAAAAAATTCAAAAGAAAAAATTATAATTTTAAGCAAAATAAGCTGTAAATAAAAAAACAGAATTTTCGAAAATATTTAAAATATATTTTTTTTTGATACAGATAATAATTTAAATGTTAAAAAATTTTTTTGAAATAATTATATCCACTTTAGAACAATTTATTTTACAGATATAAATTTTTAGGGACTCTCTTTTAATTTTTTTAAATCATTGTTACATAAAAAATATTTTAACCAGAATCTTTTTTTAATAGTTTCTTATTAACAAACAATTGCAAAATAAATTTTAAATTATATTTTTCTTCAACGAATAAATAAAATATTCATTTCTGCCTCTAGTTTTCACTTTTAAAAGCCGCAGATCTTCAGTTTTAAAAAATCGTCAAAATCAGGGCTAAAATCGTCCAATCGTCAAATTCTGTTTTTGCCACCAAAAAATCGTCAAAATGAGAATAAATCGTCAAATCTGGCAGCTACGCTCCAAAGGGCGATTATTCATGAAATTTTAAAAAAGGGTTTAAAGTTCCAACGTTTTAAAATTTTAATCGCTCAAAAACAAAAGGAACTTGATTTTTATTTACGCAAAATATTTTGTGTAACGATGTTGGAGAGTTTTCGCAGTGTAAATCCCATTTTTTGGAGCGACGAGGCTCATTTTCATTTAAACGGGGACATTAACAAGCAAACCTCTCGTTACAGGTCTGCAAGAACCCGCAATCCTCAATTAAAACATCACAAACCATATCATTGCCCCAGAGTAACTGTTTAGTAAGCCTTATCCACGCATAAGATAATTGGACCATTTTTTTCGAAAATTCTCGAGGCCAGGCGACGAATGTCAACGGTAAAAATTATCGACGCATGATTATGAAAATCTTTTTTTTTTGCCAAACTTACGAGCCCATCCATTGTACTCTTAACACACGTGGTTTTAACAGGATCGGGCGACTGAACACACATCCAGAGCTTCAATGAATTGGCTTCGGGGAAATTTCCTCCAAAAACTGATCTGTCGTTATGGGGACATCCCATGGCCAACGCGGTAGCCCGATCTAACTCCCATGGATTTTTTTTCATGGGGCTACCTCAAAAAATGGTTTATAATATCAAAAAAAAAAACTAAACCTAAAAAAACAGGATAAAAATTTTTTTATATTTATTTTAACATACAAAAATTAAAACGAAGAAAATCCTTTCAACCCTTTATATTTAATTCTGTCTACATATTAGTTTTGATTTTTTGTAGTGGTCACTTTGAATACAATTATGACGCACAAATACTTATGCACACTCTAAACTAAAAATTGTTTAATTGTTTTCTCAAAATGATGTCATCTTTCAATGGTTCCTCTTCCATTACATGTAACTATTTACTTAATTACCTACAAAATATTTCTGCTTTGACATAAATACGAGTGTATATCTGACTCACATGTAGATTGATCTTTTAGATGTTTATTTCCATACATTTTTAGAATATTAATTAAACTCATATCGCTTGTTGAGTTTCACTGGTTACTTGAGTTTGTAAAACTACAATTAATGTTAATAAACTGAACATTAATTAACATATGAAAACTATAATATTACCATATGAAAATGAAGATGAAAATATTCAATTATCATGTACTGGCCAAACATGTTTTGCGTGTGTGTGTGCGTGTGTGTTGTTACAAAGGATGCATAACAATTCTCTAATAACATTAAGCAAAATATGTCCAAGTATGTCCTCAAAAGTATAAATAATATCCAGTTATTTTTGTTATAAGAAACGTGTAATTAAATTATGTGGAAAACTGGTAAAAGTGACCAAAAAATTTTGTTTTTTATTCTTTTAAGGAGGGTGGGTGGTGGAGGCAAAAATCGATTGACGTTTTTACCACAAAAATACAAAAAATTTAAGTTTTAACAATTTTAGAAGATATGAGAATGTACTTATACCAGTATTTATGTATAGCAAGTATCACTATCAAGTTAAGTTTAATTAATTAAGTTTAGCTAAAGGATTTAGTTTTTTACTTTCGCAGTTGACATGAATTTAAATGAATTGAGATTCATATAAAGAAATGTTCTGACTTTTATAAATTTGAGTACCATGTAAATATAAAAAAGATTTTAAGGACAATAGTTAAGCTTACTGGTTATTCAACACTAATAACATGTGAATAAGGCCCTTTACTTGATTTCCACTTGGGCATAGCAATAGGTCATTCCTCTGTGGAATTTTTTAAGATCTCACAGCTTTTGCTTCTAAACTATGTGCTCTCTAGTAATGAGGTTTAAACACCTGTTTGGTTAATGATAATGCAAGAAGACATTCAGTTTTTACTTAAAGTGCAGGCGAATACAAATGCGTCTTTGGAAACTTGGCAACAACCGACAACAACAAGAGGC
Source organism: Melanophora roralis (assembly GCA_963583895.1). Lineage (NCBI taxonomy): Eukaryota > Metazoa > Arthropoda > Insecta > Diptera > Rhinophoridae > Melanophora > Melanophora roralis. The sequence continues at coordinate 52,222,710 of OY757187.1, forward strand.
TTCAATTTAACAGTGATATAGTCGCCTAGCGATACGTTGGTGAGCCCGAATCAAGAAATGGATTCTCCGGCTTAATAAGCTATTCGTATAAAACCAAACCTAAAAGTGAAAAAAACAATGCAGAAACCCGCTTCTATGTCGAATCTGCGGTCTTCTGTCGAGAACTGGCTATCAGACCGTCCCATAAGCTTTCTGATCACTGAAGCATGTTTCAGGTAGAGATTTGCGCTTTCAAATTGAGGATTCTTAGGTGAATATATATATATATTCATGATCAGGTGGCAATCAAGGCGACCTCCGTTAATCTCCCCAGCTTCCCAGTTATTCAAAAGTGGAAGGATCCTACTAGTAGGCTGTGTGCCGTCAGACAAATGCACATCTACTGGGTCCGGGGAAACAAAAGTATTGAGAAGTATGACATTTGTTATTGAAAAGATCAACTTAAGTTTGTACTCCACTTCAGTTCTTTAAAGAGGGTATAAAATCTTTATAAAACCCATTTCGCGTAGATTTTTCAGGATAATGTAGTGCTTTTATACCCCAGTAGAAACAAGTAACTTCTATTATTGCGAAGGAGGGTTTTAGACTCCTAGTAAGAATAATAATAAGTTATTGTTCAACAGCAATTCATGCTAAAAGAGCAGGAGGATCAGTGAGTGATAACTATAGGTTCCGTCGCATACCATTCAATAAGAAGAAAAATAAGCATATTTTTTTCCACTGTCCTGCATTTTCACGAGACAGAGCAATATTTCTAAGGCTTAATTTGTTCTAAAGCCTGGAGGGAGTGCACAGAAATTGGTAAGACCGGGCTGCTGGCATTCGGCAAGAGAGTGAGGTGCACCCTGGATCTCATTGCATTAAACTAAAAGGACTTATTATCGTTTTTTCTTACCTGTGAACACTCAGGACCCAAAGGATCTATGTGGGGTCTTCAATGCCAGCCAGTTTAACCTTACGCTGCCAAATCCAACCAAACCAGTCTTATGTATCAACAACCTGTTTACTTAAGGAACGCAGGCATAGACATGCAGATCAGGCTACGCAGACTGCAAAAGTTTTGACTTAACCTCTTTGGCTGCCGCCAGACAAAACAATTGTTTTAAGTTTGAAAGCGAAGAACTGCGTTAATATTTAATTAACGATATTGCGACTTGCTCTTCTGAGATGGAAAACAATTATATCTTGTCATTTTGAATCGTCTCAAATTAAGACTTGACAAAAAAGATCTTAAAATAGCAGAACAAAAACTAAAACTATGGTTTTAGGAAAGAAACCTTGAACCCACGAAAAATGGTCAAAGTAACACTACTGAAAAAGGTTTGGAAACTTAAACAATTTTGACAAAAACTAAATTAACTTGTTGCTGGGGAAGGGAGCAATACAATGCCATCAATAAAAGCTTTTCAAGGAGACAAGAAACTACAACAAAAACCAAGATGACATTTTACATTTATACGAACACACTCCAACTTTTGACAACCCTTTTAAGGTGTAAAGATAGGGGGTGGGTATGATTCAGGAAAATATTTGCAAGGAAACACGGGCAGCCTGTAGTCTACAGTTTCCCAAACTTGTTTAGGAGCCCCTTTAGGAGATGGAGATAAGCAATACGTATGTTCGAAGAATATGTTTGGAATAGGAAACTAATGGAATTTGATCGTACTTTTTAGTTTTCTAAGGCCGACTTAAAGGAAGTTATGAGCGTTCTTACATCTTTTTTGTAAATTTTGTATGGCAACCCCCTTAGGTTAAGGTGGTAAGTAAGTATGTTCACGGAATTTGTTTGCAAGGGAAAACTAATTTTAGCCGGACGTTAATTTTTTTTCCAAGGCCGACTCTGGGCATTTTATAGGTCTTTTCACATAATTTTTGTATGGCAGCCCCCTAGATGGTGTATGTTTTGGTAATATGTTTGGGAGGAAAACTAATGGAGGACTGTGAGGCACTTTTTTTCTCTAAGGGTGACTCCGGGGAAGCTGTAGGGATTTTAACACTAATTTTTTTAAATTTTGTATGGAACCCCCCATAGGGGCTGGAGATAGGAGTGAAGTATATTTTACAAAAATGCTGGTGAAGAAAAATTAGTTGGGGTCACTATTACATTCGACTTTTCTGGGAGCACCCTGGAAGCTGGGGGAGCGATTAAAATTTTTTTTAAATTTTAACTTTGTATGGCAGCATAGTTAGAGGGCGGAGATAGTGTGTGGGTATATTCCACTAAAATGTTTGATAGGGAAAATGAAAAGGTCTTACATTGCACTCGTGTTGAGGCAGTTGTAGAGTTTTTCTTTTACAAATGGTAGAGAAATAAACAGAGGAAGTCATGGTTTCAGGCTTATATCTTCGTCAGTTATCGAACCATTTAGCTGGACTTCAATAGCGATTTGCTGGCAGATATTTTCTGGTAGTTTGGTAACACCTACGGGTCTATACGATATCTGTGGCTTCGAAAGGTTGATATCAGCCATGGACAGACGTACAGACGGACATAGCTGAATCGGCTTCCCTATCTAAGGGGACCATTTAAACATATCCCTTATAGGGTCGCAGATGGATACTTAAGAAATTACAAGCGGAATGACAAACATGTGTATGCCCTTATCACTAATGTGAAGGATATAATTACTTCTCTTACATATTTGGTACTTTTTTAAATTTTTTAAATTTTTTTTTAAATTAAGAGGTTCCGGAAAAGGCTTTTAAAAAAACTCGTGCAAATTTAATATTTTTATGCTCATAATTCAATTTTGCATTTCGTAATTTTTTCAGTTTATATTGAAACTGCGCTTACAAAGTAGAAGGTTAATTTCTAGTTTTATTTTAAATTATATGAGGTCGCGTGGTGTATTTGTAAGATCAGCCCGTTTCAAATACCAGCCAAGCATGATTACAAGGTTTCTGATCCTTCCAGGTTTCCCATCAATTTTTATTTTTCTAATCATTTATTTCATAAAAAATTTTGACGGTCGCAGAAAAACTGAAACTAAATTCTTCATAATTGCTTTCATTAGAAACTTGATTGTTTTTTGCACTCCTTACTGTCTCTGCAAATTTTCTCCTTTCACCTTTTTTCCAAAGAGTTAAAATCGAACTTTACCAAATAACCATTACATTGTCTACCAATTTGCTATTCCAATCATTTCCTCCTTCATTAATAATATGTAATTTACCTTTATTTAAATGATCTGCAATAAAAATTTTATGCATTACAATTGTGTTGCCATCAAAGAGAAAATCAATTTCAAACAAATTTAAATCTAAACCAAAAAAACTTATAAAAAAATCGTTTTTTTTTTGTTCTTTTTATAACAATGTCGCTACTTACAGGAATAGATTGTCCTGCGATGCATAAAATTTAACAACCAGACCATACAAAAAAAACCAACACACATCCACACGCACAACTAATACAAACACACTGTAAGCATTAAAACAAAAAGGTATTGAATTTCAAGCAGCTGTGTGGAATCGTTTTCTTGGGTTGGAATGAAATTGAGAAGAATGTAGAGCGCTGTAGGTAAGAAGCGGTGTGTGTCCCCACCTTTGTTTTAAAACAAATAATAGACTTGTATTTTATTAAGCTGTTTCTGCTACTTTGGCCATTTGAAATGGAAGACACATAAAAAAACAATAGAATAATATAACTTAATAAAAGGGCAAGAGAAAAGAAAAAGTAAAATAAAATAAAAAAAAAAGAAAAGAAATCCAAAGGGCAGTAAAAATCAGTAAAACAAATCCCAAAGTGCGGGCTAAAATAAAAGTTTATGCAAATGTTGTTAAAATAAAACAATGCAAAGTAGATGTATAAAATTAAATAAAACAAGAGAAGTTGCAGAAATTCGACAAGTATACACACACACACTCACACATAAAGAAAACTTTAAGAAAATTATTTCAAATGTCTCGAATAAAAAACGAAACGTATCGTTTAAGTTACAAGTATAAGGGTCTACAGGGACATCCAATTGAAATTATACCTGAAAGAACAAAATAAAAACTTTAAACAAAACTTTTATTTTTCTTTTTTTTTAAGGAAATTATGCGACAAGAAATAAAATCTATAAAAATTGTTACAAATTTGTTTTCCACACACTTTTGCATTCTCACACGTATTCTATTAGGTTTTCAATATAAAAACTTTCTCCCAGGAGTGGGAACATTTTCAGGTGTTTTTTTTTTATTATTTTGTTCATAAGCTTTGTTAAAATAATAGCGCCAAGGAGAAACTTTAAAATATTTCCTTTTCAGCCGGAGCGAAAAAATTAACATAAAAAAGTTGTATTTTGGAATTTTATTACAATTCTTTTATTTAAAACAACTACAACAAATAGAATGTATATGAAACTTGGCTAAATGTTGGTGCATTTAGTCCAAACGGAAATTGTGACGGACATGTTCCGTTGTCATTACGGAAATGTTTTTAAAAGTTAACAGCAGCTCAAATGGTCACACATAAAATTTTTTCATTTATTATTATAATTTCTTTTTTCAACATGTAGGATGTTATAATTAATTTTTAGCGTCCGTTTTGAAGAAACATATTAAAACATAAAAGAAATCTCTAAATGTTTAGATGAGGTAAACTTTTTAAAGATTTTAATTTTTAATAAAACTATTAGTATTTTTTAAGTATTTTGCAAATGATTTGTAAATTTGTATGAAACATAAAATAGGTTTGTATAAAGACATTAAATTGATTAAAAAAAAGTAAGAGCGTTTGGTTTGGCCGAACCATATATGTAAGTACAAGGTTTCTGGTGGCAGATTTAAGTTTTCAAACTTATATAAAGACGCACTAATTGACAATATTTTTTATTAAGAGCATTAAACAATACAATGGAAACGCGGATTTTATTCTTGAAAGAGTATTTCATCCAGATTTCTTCCGTCGAGTTGAATACACTGTTCAAAACTAAGCCTTGTGTTCTGCGTCACACGCTGCAGTAAATCGTATTTTTGGGTGTGTCGAAGCTCATTTTCACTTAAACGGCCATGTCAACAAGCATAACTGCCGTTACTGGCTTAAAAAAACCCGCAACCCTCCGTTGAAATGCCAAAAATAATTGCACTGCTACAGGGTAACTGTTTGGTGTGCCTTATCTACGCATGAGATAATTGGACCGTTTTTTCTCGAAAATTCTCGAGGTCAGGCGACGAATGGCAACGGTGAAAATTATCTAAGCATGATTACAGAATTAGTTTTGCCAAACCTCGTAACTCGTATTCTTAACACACGTGGTTACAACAGGATGAGGCGACTGAACATACAGCCAAGGCTTCGATAAATTTGCTTTAGGAAAATTTCCGCCAAAACTGACCAGTCGCTTTTGGGACATCCCATTGCCACCGAGGTCGCCCGTTCAAATTCCCATGGATTCTTATGGGGCTACCTCAAAGAATGGGTTTGTAATGACAACCCCCAAACTCTTGTGACTTTAAAGGAAAACATTTGTCGAGAAATCAGGTAAATTGTACAAAGTTTACTGCAGCGTGTTGCGCAGAATATAAGGCTCCGTCTTTAACAGTGTGTTCAACTCGACGCAAAACATCGCCTTTAAAAAATGAAGTCTTCATTTCCATTCTATCTTTTATATTCTTAGTAAAACAAAATATAAATCCGCCACAAGACACCCTGTATATAACCAGAATTTATACCCGTATTGTAAGTAAAGTGTGTAACAACTAAAACTAAGTTTTTTCAATACCGTCTTTATTACTGCTTTGAAAACAACTTATTTATTATTAAACAGCTGAATTTTACGCAACTTAAGACAACTGACTTATAGGTTGTAGTCCCCCACTTTCGAAGGATCATCACTAAAGTGATTGTTTTTAACAGGACAACTTTCTATATTGCAGGGAAGTATTCAATCCGTAGAGGATCAATCAAAACAATTGAAATCATCATCTCTGCCCTGCAAGGCAGCTCGAAAAGCATTTTGTTGGTGATTTCATATAATGCACACAAAGAATAAACTAAGCAAACTTTACTTAAATCAAGCCATAGCGGTGTCAAAAGTACGGCGAGTACGGTTTTTCTTAAATCAAGTACGAAATTTCTTACTCCAAGTAAGATTTTCCTAGTGCGAATTTCTTACTTTTAGCCACAATTAACCCAAAAACGGATTGATTTAGGTTTGGAACCGAACTTGATGTAAGTCAATAAAAGATTGATTTAAGCCGAAAAGGGGATTAATTTAAAAATGAAATGTAATTTTTTTTGACTTATGGAGCTTTATTAAAGAAGAAGAATTTTATAGTTTATGCTTATTTTATAGATACTTAAAATTTATAATTTAAAAATTTAATTTTTTGTATTTACCGAAGCTGAGATTCGAACTAGGGATTTTTGCACTGCAGTACAAGCGCGTTACCTCTAGGCCACCGAGACACTTTGTTTTCAAATGTAAAATAATATATTAAAACAACAAGCTTTTTTCTGCCTGATTTGTTGAAGCAATCCGAATAGGCTTGATTTAAGAAAATGTAAGTAAGGATCGTGCTTAAAAATTTCAAGTAAGATTTTGGATAAATTCAAGAATAAAATTCTTGATTTTAGAAAGCGAGTATTCTTTCTGTGTGCCTATTTAGCATCCATAAACTGAAATGGTACTTCCACTAGTTGCCTTGCAAATGCTTTTGCTTATGTCAGTACAAATATTGGAAGTGAATACGTTTTTCAAATGATTTATGTAATGATTACATTTCTGCTTTACATTTCTTGCCCATGATCTTTTTAGATTGCCAGGAGCGGTTTTGCGATAACGTGTCCTTTAACACCTTTACTAATCTCCTTAGAAATCAATTTATCTGGGAAATCGTATCCAGGCCATCTTAGTGTGCCTTAAACGTTCCTTGTGCTTCCGATAATTTTCTGAGGCATTGTGTGAAAATTTCTTTATTTTAAATTTAAGCTGAGGCGATCTTTTTTATCAGACAAAGGCTGTACCATTTTCTTATTTCGGGCTTGTTAAGGGTATAATGTGTTTGGGCGGTTCAGAAGTCAAATTCGTGTGGCCGACAAAGAGCCGCTGTCAACTAAATTTTTAATTTAAGGCCACCGCCGATTGGATCAGCTGGTTTCGGCTCAAATGATTTTAATTTTACTTTTTGTAGAAATTTCTGCTAAACAATATCAAAAAGAAATACTAATTACTTCAGCTTTTAATAAATTATGAATTTTAAAAGCCACTTATTTTAACAAAAGTCAATTTTAATACGATTAAATTGGTGTGTTTAACTTGGCAAAACACTGGCAATGCGTAAAATAACACAACAGTAACTTTATTATTGAAAATTACATCAACTTATTTGTAAACAATTTCTGTTATTTTGAGTTGTATGAATTCATGTGCGAAGTCCACTCTACTGTATGAAAACGTAATCTAGTGCAAGTCTAAAAGTATAGTCCAAAATCTCCAAACTTTTATCAACAAATGTCTCCGAATAATAAGCGGAATATTTTGTCCTAACACCACTACGAACAATGACCTTCATAGGCGGATGAACGAGAAGCCTTAAATAAGACAAATTGTTTGATGTAAATGGGTACAATCGATGAAAGTCAACAAACAGCATTGCTAGATCTGCTTTGGAGTGGAACCCCAAGGATCTCAACGACCATGTTTATGTTTATGCCACTAGGAGAAGAGTATTGTCGGTAGTTTTTTTATACAGACTCAACACAAATGTGGTGTAGAGAATAATATGATCAGGCTTGACTGACTATAACTTTCTTACTTATTTTATTGTCCATATTATTAAATTTTTCTCAAACAGGCTTCTTAGTTAACTTTTGTAAATGATAATTTTTATTGCAAAATAATACTGATTAAGTCATTTTTCCAACAGCAGCCAAATGGCATACATTTTCGAAACCCGCTATAGTTTCTCGTCAGCATTCTTTGTTCGATGCTTGAGAATCGGTAAATGTATCTTCTATTTTCCCCAAAGTTCATTTAAATTTGAACTAAAGAATTGGTTTCCTGTAGTAACACACTGACATACATACATATTTAAATTATAATTTGAGTTAGATGAAATTAACGGTATGTCGTCTTTCATTCTATGGCAACACTTTCTCCTTTTTGTTTATTGTTCTTGTCAATATTTTTTTTCCCATTATAGCCTTCACATAAGTGATATAATTTGGTCATTCCGTTTGAAATTTCTTTGATATCCCTCTGCAATCCATAATGTATATATTTTCTTAGTCACTTTTGACAGGGATGTCAATTTAGCAGTGTCCATCTCTCGATCTGAGAGTCAACTTTTTATAGCCCTTCGGTGTCGCAAGGACCGGTAAGTGATATAAGAATATCTGAAATATCTGCGAATAAATATTTATTGTAACCCAGCACAATCGCCCGAAAACTGACCAAAATATAAGCCAAAAACCAAGACTACCTCTGTTTCTTTCTTTAAAATTTGTACATTAAAACCACTACAACTGCTTGGGAGTTGTCCCGGGCAATATAAGACCGACTTCCAATATTTCTTCCTCACAAACAGTTTTGTAAAACATACTTACTCCCTATCTTCAGCCCATAACAGGGCTTCCATACAAAAATTTTTTTTTTTTAATTTTTTTTTTAAATTGCTTCCACAGCTTCCAGGGTGCTCATACAAAAGGTCAAATATAAAACCGACCCCAAATAATTTTTCCTTTCAAACATGTTTGTGAAACCTATATTCTTACCGCCATATAAAATTTGAAAAAATTTGAATAAAACCCCATACAACTTCCCTGGAGTCTCCCTTAGCTGAATAAAATGTATTACAGACTCACATCATTTTTCCTTTCTAAACGTATTCCTAGAAACGTATTTCCATACAAAAAAATTATGTAAAAACGCTCATAGCTTCACCAGAGTCAGCCTTAGAGATACATAGTCTATTAGTTTCCCCTCCCGAACTTTTTCCAAAAACTTACCCTCTAAGTCCAACGCCTAAGGACGATCCCATACAAAGTTTGGGAAATTTAAATTAATCCTCCCTGCAGCTTCCAGAATGTGCGCGGATAGATCAAATGTATGACCGATCCCAACTCATTTTTCCTTGCTAACATTTTCCTACAACATACCTACTCTCTATCACCACCCCCTAGGAGGGTTGTCATACAAGATATTCAAAAATTAGGATAAAAACCCCTACACGCTGTGAAGGGTATATCAGATTCGGCACAGCCAAATATAGCGTTCTTACTTGTTCATTTTTATCTAGATGCTGGTAAAGGAGAGAATTTTCGTTTGGCACATTTCAATAAAACTTTTCAGCTCAAATATTCAATCTATCACTAAAGTTAAAATAATGTAGTTAATATAATAAGTTAAATATAATGTAGATGTAAAAAAAAATCTCTTAGAAATCTTAAGTGATTATAATCTGATGTCATTCCATAATACCACTTTTTTATGTTTTATTTACCAACGTCTCAACAGATTTTTTTTTTGGATTTCCCTTAACAAATGTTTTAAATTAAATTTTAACTTGACCATTATGAAAACGATTTTTTTTAAATATATTATTGTTTGCTTGTCGTGTTCTCCTTCAGAGAACATGTTTCCTTTTACTGACTTATTGTTGCAGACAGCACAGCCACACCATCTTAATAAATTTTAGAAAAAAAAACATTAGAACTATATGCGGTGTATTTAAATAAAATTTCCTCCTCCTTTGGTTAACAGTGTCCTGTAATTGAAACCCACAAAATATGTAAGAAAAAAATCTTAACTTAACTACGCGACATTTAATTTAATTTCGTGCTTCTTGATTTCTTCATTTTTATACAAACATACAAACGTCCAAACACAAACCAAACTAAAAGAAGGAGGGTGGGGGGCGAGGAAAATAATGTCTAAGGACCTTGTTAAAGATACCACTAACAGCAGCAATACGTCATGACTATTACTTACGTTTTTTCGAAGCAAAGGTAGAAGACATAGAGTACATGAAGTAATAACACCAGTACTTCTTATATAGAAAGATAATGAAAATGGTGATGAAGATGATTCTATCAGTAATAAGAAATAATAAAATGAGTGTGTGTGTCGGTCTTCTACTTCCTGGGTGTTGGTTTTAATTTAATATCTAAATACTTGTACACCGTCATTCCTTGTTTTTTCACTCTCTGCCCACTCTGAAACATAAAACTGTAAATCACAGCGATTTTTTGCTTGAGTTCTTGCTGGAATTAATGCATTTTTGAGACTACAAATAGCTCAGGAAACTTAGTTCTCGCTCTGTGTGTTACAGGAAGGAAGACGTAGCAATATGTTTTATTAAAGGACTTTATGTTTATTTACTTTTTTATTACTCTTTAATTTATTTTGTAAATATATTCCTTCATTTAAAATTCTTTTAATTGTTTTTGACTTGTTGTTGTAGAGTATAAGATGTAATTAATATTCAAATTCGATGGCGTGGTTCTTCTTCAGACAGTCAGCTACAGTTTTACTACTTAATGCAGTTAGTTTCTAAAAATTCTTTAAAAAAAAAAGAAAATTTTCTGAAACAACAAATTTTAACGTTCCTGTACTTAAGACTTGATTCCCTAAAGATTAATATAAAAATTATAATTAGGTTAGGTTGAATCGGCTGGCCTTAAAGACCCCACATAGACCTTTTGGATACTTTGTGTTACTAAACAAAAACAACGACAACCAGTCTCGCTAATGTTTAAGAGTCTCCCTATCCAATTACGAAGTTGACGTCAACAATAAGACCTTGGCATTAAGACAAAGTGGATCTTATCAATAGATTTCTTAAAATAGGTTACCATCAGTGGTTCTTTAACACGAGTGGACCTTATCAGTAGTGCCGTAGAATAAGGTTTCATCAGTGGTTCTCTAACACGAAGTAGATTTTATCAATAGTTTTTATGAAATAAGGTTCCATCAGTGGTTCTCTAACACAAAATGAGCCTTATCAGTAGTTTCAGAGTCCATCATTGGCTTCCAATCACGAAGTGGACGTCAAAGGTAAGGCCGTAGTATAAGACCGAATTAATGGATCTATGTCCCAATTTATCTTGTTCCTTAGACAGTCCTTGTGTTCTAGAATACAGTAACCAACACTAACTTGCCGTAGAAAAAAAATCTTCACATCCCGTAGCGCCCAACCAATCGTATTCGTAATCCAAAGAAAGGCAATTTCCCCATCCCGTATTTAGCCGCTAAAGGAAAGAGTCTAGTGGAAAGCGGTCAACGGAGCCAATTGGCTAAGATTACTGAGGAGGAAGGTGCATCAAATAAAACGTGAATGAGATATATTTTCATTAAGCATTATCACATATTGTAAACATCAAGACTATTTACTGAAAACCATAGAATATATAAAGGGTAAAACCAGTGCGTGTAAACAAATTTTTTTGCATCGAACTAGAGTCGTTACAACACCTAACGCCCTAACAGGTGTTACGTAGATGAGGTTTTCGAAGATTGTCCTGATCGCCACCTGACTATTAATAAATATATAGATTTAAAATTTTCATTTCAAGATCACAAGGAAAGATCTGTGGTGGACATGGCTGCTCAAATATAAGCCATAAGCACTCTGCAGTTATCAGGAAGCCTAGAGAACTTTCTCCTACCCAGTTCTCGGCAGAAACTGTTTGTTCCCTAATGAAGCTAAATTTCAAGATATTGTACTCATTGCTGCATTCCTCGGTCGCAAAATTTATTCCGTGACCAAATGGCGGCTGAGTAAGTCGTTCCGTTGACCCCAATTAAGTCGCATTCCTCCTTGCAACATCCTTTGCAACCATATTAATTGTTTTATATTCAAGATAACATCCAGCGTCGCCGTAGGTCTGCTGCTTTAAGCAACACAACCCTGCAAGCATTTGCGGACACTCCAGGCACCCGCAGTTGACCTGCTTTTCCAGTGCATTCCACCACACGAGTACTCCATAGCGTAAGATAGGCCTGACCACTGCAGTGACAAATGCGTAAAATTTGGCAGAAGACCCCATGTTAAGATAACAATTATATTTTAAAGTTAACTTTTCTCAAACAGACTTACAGCGGACACAAAAGGTCTCCACGTCTCTCTTTTGTAACTGACCTTAAGCTGCCTTAATCTGAACTTAAAGAACTCAAAATGCATTTTTAAGTTGCCCCTTTTTCCGCAACTTTAAAAAAAAATATACCTCATGATGAGCTAAAATTTAAATACCAAGCAAAACCCTTGGAAAAGTTTATGAGGCAAATTGTCTTATTAAACTAGAAGAAAAAGAACTACTGCTCCGCGTTTTTCATCAATGTTTTCCAAGCCTTCGATAAAATGTGGCTTAAAGGGCTTTTAGAAATGTACATAGCCTGTTGACACTTTATGAAAATAAACGAAAAACCCTAAGTTATTCTCAACAAATAGGGGCTGGTGTACCTCAAAGGTATTCATAAATACCCTAAACAGGCCTCAAACTAACTGCAATATCACGTACCCCAAGCATAGTTGCCAGATAAATTTGGTTCAATGTCGTCAAATCTTTGGAAAGAAGTCGCCAAAATCGTCAAAACAAGTTTTGGAAATCGTCAGAGATTCGTCAACACTAAAATTTTTGTTTTCAATTACTTTTTTACTTAATAATAATAAAAATAAAACAGGGAAACAAAGTGTTTGCAGGAAGTTTCGTCAAAAGAAGTAACCAAAAATGCAAAATTTCATTTAAAGCGAAACAAAATGAAAACGCAAATATTTCAAATTTTTTTTGAATATTTTCAAGTTTAGTCACAAAAAATTATTTTCATGTTAAAAACAATTTTATTTGAAACAAATAATTTTTTTTACAGAAATCGTTTTTCAGGGTATTTTAACTGAAAACATTTAAATGTTTTTAAAGAAGCAAGCAATAGCTAATATGGAAAGGCTGAAAATGGGGTTTCAAACGGGAAGAACCTTATTTTTTGTTCTTTTTTCTCTTAAGCCGAACACATTAGATATACATACATATAAAGTGTACATAAATACCAACAGGTTATTTTAGGTGTGTTGTACTGTAGAGTATTAAGGCTGAAAGGCCTTGAAAAACCTTTCATTTGGTAGGAATATCCTGAGATTTAAATAGCAACTTGTAATTAAAGTAGCGAAAATTTGACAGAAATTTTGCAAACCTTTTCTCTGAAAGACTTATTTATAATATTATATGAAATTTAAAAGTCAAACTTATGTATAACGAAATTTTTAGGTTTTAGCTTAAGTCGAAAAGTTTTATAGAAATCGGCAAATTTAGGGCAAAAATCGTCCAATCGTCAAAAGCCATTTTTTGTGGGCAAAAATCGTCAAAATAACGATAAATCGTCAAATCTGGCATCTATGATCGCAAGTAGAAAAATGGGCAAAGCTATGGGAATAAAAAATAAAATAATAAAAATATGCTCATAAATTTTTATTTACTCAGAGAAACATGATTCGCAAGTCTTATTAATAACCATAGAGTGCCCCAACGAATTAAAACGATATATCTGGCATTCACCTGGATCGCCGCCTCACATGGAAGTCACATACATATGCGAAGTCGACACAAATGAAATTTAAAGCTACACAAATACATTGGCTAATTTGCAGAAACTTTGTGCTCTGTCTTGATTTTAAACTTCTACTCTACAAGCCGACTTTGCAACCAATTTGATGCTACGGTATACAATGAGGGGGAACTGATTCTTCTTTAAACATTGAAAAAATTCAACGCCATTAAAAAACAAAATCCTAAGAATGATAACTGGTGTTCAAATATTTTAATGCGAAATCCTAAACTATAAGGGCAAGTGTTTAAATAAGCTGGAAACGCATTCAAATCCGCTCGCTCGAAACATCATGCAACATAGTGGACACACTCGTCTGAAAAGAAGGGATACTATAGCGCTTAAATAAAACTATTTAAATTAATTCACCGTATTTTTAGAGCTTAAATTTTAGACTGAAATTGGCTGGACTAATATAAATTATTATAAGTTTTACGATTTGAATACTTATTGTTACTTTGCATAACCGTAGATTCAATAATAAAACATATGAAAAAAAACCTATAAAATAATGAATTGGAGCCTCTAATAGTACGAAGTTAATCAAATGTTCATAGAAAAGCCAAAAGAAGTCGTCCGATGTTGTTCGGCTCTCAAATTTTTTCTAAATAAATTTAAATTAATACTGTTTTCTGATTATGTTTATTTGAACCTTTAGAATTTTATTGGCTAGGTTGAGAAAATGATATCAGCCAAACGGGCGCCTTCACATTTGATTGCTATGCAAGCTCGTTTTACGGCACTCTTCATTACTTCGGCAAGAACTTCGGGCGACAGATTGATTGACCTAGAGGGCTTCCAGGATCTCATGCTTATTGACGTAAGCACAGAACTTCAAAAACCCCTTAAAAAGGTTTGGAACGCTTAAATCGAGCGATCTTGCGGACCAATGTAAATCGCTAAAACGAGAGATAAGGCAACCCGAGAACACCGCCTTTAGGATATCGGTTGTGGCTCGCGTAATGTATGCCGTTGTTCTGTACTATTGGAAATGCATGGCCTTCAGTCATAATTCGTTCAATTGCGGCAGAGAAAACTCGGCTAGCATGGCCAAATAGCGCGCACCATCCACTGTTGTCGTCTGACCAGCGCAGTCCTCGAAAAAAAACGTCCGATAACTTCTCCAGCGTGAACAGCGCACCATGCAGTCACTTTGAGCAAGTGCAATGGTTCTCTGCACATCACTCTTGGATTTTTTATTCTCCAAAAGCGTATGTTTTGCTTTTTCACGTACCCGCTGAGGTCGAAATGAGCTTCATCGCTCATTATGATTTTGGTCGAAAAATCGTTTACTTCGGACTCGAGATTAAGGATGGCTTAGGTGTAGGTTACATGTGTTTTGTGATCGACAGGCAGCAGCTGATGCATGGACTGGACCTTGTACGAGATATTGCGCAGTTCTTTTTGCAAAAATAAGGGCATCTTCCATTAGGGTGGTTTCTTTTAGCCCACCTTGGATGTTGAAGTGTTTGGTTCATAAAAATGCTGACTGCTATAAAATTTTCCCCTATTTAACATGTATAAATTTGTTAAAACTTAATTCGCAATTTCCTAAATTACTTAATATTCATTTAAAAAAATGAAAGTTAACTTAATTTTACTTACCTTTTTCCCCACGACGACCTACAATGTCGTTTATTCAATAAATGCACTTAAACTCGCAACAACGAAAGTAACAAAAAAAACCTTCTTTAGCAGCAACAACGAAAAGGAATGAATAAAAATTGTCGAGATAATCACTTTATATTCAACATTTAATAGATTATGTGGCTGCTTGAAACACATTCAATGCTATCATCGTCAGTCATCATTGTTAAGAGCTTATAACCAAAGGTGTCCCAAATGCTATTTACTATATGCAAGCAAAACCTTTCCCTTTATGCCACTTAAACTTTAATACAACTCAGCCTTATTTAGGAAGAAGCAAAAAAAAATCTAAGTAAACCTTTAGTCGCACTACAGTTTTAGATGTTTAATTTTCGATGGAGTCCTACTTCGCATACGCATGTACATATTTAGCTGTTACTGATTCTTGTTACTGATACTCATGCTACAAGGCTTTTGTCTATTGCTGGTTGGTGCCACCGCTTGCGAAAGAAAGATGATGTCATGTTTGTTAGTTCGAAGCTACAAAAACTGTGTGGTGGCTCATTGTCTAACACCGTGTACGTGATATGAAATTTAATGTTTCAATTAGAGGTAAAAGTTGGTTACAAACATTTCTATACACATTCACTAGAACACACACACACACATACTCACTTACGTTTAACCTTAAGTGTGTGTGAAGTGAGAAAAAATAAGCAAATTCATCTGCAGTCTCCTCATACTATCTATAGAACTAAAGAGGTTATTTGTAGAATTTTTTATAATTTTTTTCAAGCAACTAACTGGTATTATTATCTAGTAAAAATAAAGTGTCGTACCTATGTCAGCACTTATCGGTAGATCAGCTAAATGTTTGCTTAATTTTTTCCACATTATATCGTTTTTGTTTGAGTTGTTACATTTTATTCATTAAAGTAGAGGTGGATACTTACCATACGATACGTGTTAAATGTACTACGAGTACTATGAAAGTTTGTGGTAAAACATGTTGGTTAATTCTAAAGTGCTTTGCAAATTTTTACTTAATGTTATTTTTAAGTGGAAATTTTTTTCGTTTAAGTAAACAATATGAACACTGTGGGGCTTATTTGCTGGTTAGATTTTAGATTTTTAAGTAGATAACATCAAATATTTGAAACAGTTTTTCGAGTGATAATTTTCAAACATAAGAAGTTTATTTTTAGTTTATTAAAAATAAATTTGATTTTAAATAAGTACAAGTACAAGAAATAAACGGTTCCCGTGGTGTGCAACACATCCTTGGGGGCTTAGTGAAAAAAGGTGGGTCTCGAAATGTAAAGGAGGTTAGCTGGAGGTAAATTAGCAACTCACTTGCAACTGCTACAAGGTGGGCCAAAATGAATCATTTTTTTTTTCTTTAAAAAAGTTCGATTCTGTTTTTGAATTGTCTTAACTTAAACCTTTAGATTTTTATTGGTAATGTTGGGAAGATGATATCGGCCAAATAGAGCGGAGCGTCCACTGTTGTCATTTGACCAGCGGCGTCCTCGAAAAAAAGGCACTATAACTGCTTTAGCGTAAACAGCGCACCATGCAGTCACTTTATGCGGGTGTAGTGACTTCTCGCGCATCACTCGTGTATTTTCGGTGCCCGAAAGGCGATAGTTTTGCTTGTTCAGTGCAGACTTGAACACTGTCCAGTAAATGATAGATATAAGGTGCTGTTTTATCCCCCATCGCGACTAGGCTTCTTTATCAAAAGACGTTGAACGGTACACATATGGGTATTTTGCCATTCTAGCCGGACATTACTTTTTATTTTTTAAAATAAAGCTTCTTAAAAATTACTGAGTAGTCCTAGGTTTAAGGATTAAAAATAATAAAAATCGAAACAAGGGGGAAAAAGTTCCTCTTAGAAGAACTAATACCACCTCTGAAAAATTAAATTTTTTTTGTAAGTTTTCAATACTATTGTTAAGCAAATGCAACTTTAAACGTTAGCGAAAGCTAAAAAAATCTACAATTGGACAATGTCGTCCATTCCCCTTTCGGCCGCAAAAATAATGTTTATAATAAAAATAACGGGTAACGTAAGCCCAAATACTTTAAAGGTAAAATTTTTAACCTTTAATGGGTAGGGACAGAAATGCCCCTAACCCCACCCCCCGAAACGGCCCAGTACAAAAAAATTTTTTTAATATATTTTGCTTATTTTCACAAAAAATTTATTTTTAAGCTTGTTTGTCTTTTTTTTTTGTAATTTGTTGTATTAAATTTATCTGAAAATAAGTAATTTATGTATAAAAATAACTTATTTTCAGAAGTTACAAGTAATTTAAAGTCTGAAAACAAAAACTAATATATTTAGAAAAATATCCTTTTGTCACTAAGCACAGGAGTGCTACTGTTCTTTTTCGTCTGTTCCTTCAAACACCTCTTCTGAATCTGATTCCTCTTCAAAATCAAGTACAGGGGGAAGCATTTGCTTCTTTCGTAAAGGGCAATGACTTCTTCTTTGGAGTTGGTTTTATGCTAGTCATCAGTGAGTCAGAACTGAGCAAAAGTCTATTTATAATATCTAGGTTACACTGAACTCTTGAAAACTTTCTAGCAAAATTCTGCCTGTAAATCCGAAAATGTTTTCTGATAACAGCCCAATAGGCAACTGATCCATGTATTAAAACCCTGTGCATTGTATATTAAAAAATTTTCTGAAACTGAATAAGCACAGTTTCGCCGCTGACATGTTGCCATCTCCTTGACATTTTGAAAGTTCACACAATTTTCTATCTAAAAATCGCAATTTCTCCTCACCAGATTTATCTTTACTTGTAATACTCTAATCTTTTATAAACTTTTTTCATTTTACTCTCGTAGTTTTAAAAGTGTCCTGAAAACAATTTCGTGCAATAACCACAATATATGTACACTAAAAAAATAAGCTCTTGAAGCACAGATTTGTTTATGTTTAAAAAATATATTTTTTTTTAATTTTTAAAGGTTCCTAAGCCAGATACATTTATTTTGTTGCATAAAATAGCGTTATTAAGCTGTCGCACAGGTATACATTACCAGTTTAGGTGTGAGTAAAAACTACTGCCTCGCACATTCCTTTCTATACATGCAATGTCAGTGTAAAACCCAACTTAACCTGTAAAAAATTAAATTAAATAAAAAACATTAAAAAAAAATTAATTATCAAAACGTTCTATGACCCACAAAATAGTTGCTTACTCATATGTAAACACACAAGATGAGAAAAAAAAAACAAAAAGAAGTGAAATTTTCAAAAATTCGCCAAAAACTAAAAGTAGAGATTTTAGGTCTTAATGTGCTGACAAAGATTTTTAGGATAACGACTGCCATCACTTTTAAAAACCTTTTGATTTTATTTTTTTAATCAAAGAGTGAACAAAAAAACCTCTTTTTTTAATTTCGAAGAAATTTTTTTTAAATAAAACTAAAAATAAAAAATAAAAAAAAAATAAAAATGTAAACATATGATGTCCAGTTATATTTGAGCAGCCCAGTACAATCTATTGTTGAAAATGTTTCGAAACTTAATGATGACCTGTACAGAGTTCATCGCTGGGCAACGGCAAATGGTCTTTGCTTGAATCCTCATAAATCAAAGTGCATTATAATTTGTAAGAGGACACTCACTTGTGTTAATGGAGTCGATATTTTGATAAATGGGGAAAAGATAAAGGTTGTGAATGCTGCCAAAAATCTTGGGTTGGTTTGTAACAGTAGCCTTACTTGGACGGACCATGTTAACTTACTCGTAGGCCAAACTTACATCAAACTGAGGTGTCTGTGGTCGTCACAATACTATACTCCCTTGAGGATAAGGCAATTACTTGCTAAGTCCTACCTTCTTCCAGGATTAATTTACGGTTGTGAACTTTTTGCAAGCTGTGATTCTGCCAGCAAGAGGAAACTGAACGTCTTGTATAACAATATAATTAGATATGTGTATGGTTTGAGAAGATATGACCACGTTTCTAATTTTTCCTCTCAACTTTATGGCGTTTCATTCGATAACCTTCTCAATATACGTGTTCTTTTATTTTTGCACAAAATAATTTACTCAAAAACCCCACGATACATTTTTGACAAAATAAGATTTCCAGATCCCTTAGAGGAAAGAAAATCATAATTCCTATACACCGGCTTCTCGTGTCTGAGTGGCACTTCTTTATACATGCAGCGCGTCTCTGGAATGATCTCCCACAGGTTCAACTACTCAATAGCAACGCAACTAGCTTTAACCAATTTTTATTTAATTACTTTGCATCATAATAAATTTTTAAAAGTATACTATGAACACGCCTATACATGTAGCTCTTAGTTAATTTTACCATATAAGTTTGTAATTTTATATATGTTGCCTCCAATTGTAATTTATGAATACTGCTCTCCTGCACTATAAATATAAGATTTTATCTTGTTGTGCAGGAATTGAAAAATAAATAAATAACTAAAAAAAAATAAAAAAATTAAAATAAGTAGTTGCTTATATAATCTTTCGCATAGAGAAAAATTTAATGTAAAATCTTTTTTTGTTTAGCTACAAAAAAATATATTGTAAAAATCTCAAAACCATCAAAAGTTAATAAATTGCAGGCAAATTTACTTAACTTTCCTGACTTTGACAGTGCCTCAAAACGACAAATTGCAAGCTGTGGACTTAAATTTTTACATTTCTTAAATTTCCATTTTGGCTTAATGTCCGGCTAGATTGGCAAAATACCCCTATGTGGGACGGTAGGTACATTGTGGTTTTTGTTTATTTTCCATTAAATGTTGGTGACTTGGTTTGCAGTGGCCAAGCCTCATTTTTAAGTATTTTTGAAGATAAGATATACTTAATATGTTCCGTGGATATGTTTAGCATATTTCAGATCAAGATTCCTTTTTTCATTTTACACAGCAATGACCCACTGTGTATTTTTTGTGCAAATTTATTCTTTAAAAAAAAGGTATTCCATCGAAAAGTGTTTTAATGTAATCCCCAAACTAAATCTCTATATCAAGCACTTTTACTTAATTTGTTTGCACAACATAACTACATCAAACAAACGAGGTTGATTATATGAAAGTTTTAATTTTCCTTTTCCTTTTAATGCTCAAAGTTGTTAAAAATTTAAAGCAAATTTGATTCAGCTTTAATTTATATACATCTTAGTAAGTAAAGATATTAATCATAAGGATATTTATTTAATAGTTTACTTACATTTGAGTATGTTTGAAAGACATTTGTCTAGAGACGACATGAACGAACATTTCTTTGTTTTTTGTAAAGATTTCAACCTTCTGCAAAGAAAGTGGCAAATTACAGTCAGCTTAAGGTATATAATAGTAAGAAGTTGTTCAGGTTGTAGAATAAAGGGGAGTAAGGGGGGAGAATAAGTATACGCAAGGACAGACAGACAGTTAAATATACAGTAAGTCACTCAAAATGATTGATGAAAATCTTCCCTATACTGGAAACTTTGTATGTTTTGGGTTATGAGTATTAAAGAGGCAACAGCTCTCTGGAAAATTAAATTATGTTTAAGCAAAAACAAAAAAGTGGGCCAAACTTAATATATTTTATTTTTATAAATTTAACTTTTTTGCCTCTATTTTTAAATGTTTTGGAAAAATACCTATTTTGAAAAATCTGGCTGTTCAAAATTCATTTTTGAAGTTTGGTTTTGGAATAGAACAATAATCACAATGTGCCTTGGTACATTTTTTGGTCCCATATAATCCGGCTCACCCCAATAAGCAAAATATTTTGAAATAGTTCCCCATAGGTTTATCAGTTTTAAAAACTTAATTGAAAATTGCTAATAGCAAATTTTTTTTTTATTAACAAAATTGGTTATTACCAATTAAAACTTAATGTTATCAATTTATATGTTTATTAAAATGCAAATTGTTTGTCGTAATTTTGTGTGCACTTTAAATATTTAAAATATAAAAGTAAAATTTTATTTACCAGCCTGAGCCGGTCTAATAGTAAAATGCACACACACACAATACTTCATATGTGAAGGACTTAATGTTTTATTTTTAAAGCTAAAATTAAACATATTTTGTCATTTATTTCACAAGCACAAATAATTTCAACAAACGCTTTAACAAACACATACATACGTATATAAACATATACGCAACAATACAAGTGTATCTTGAAATAAACAATCTAAATCCTTTACAGTAAAATATTTTAAAGCTTTTTTCCTGACCATTTTATTTATTTAACCTAAAATTTCCATTCATTTTTTTGTTATCTTTTTTCAAACATGAATGATTTTTATGGTTAAGAAAAACCTTGAAAAGGTTTGAAAATATTTATACAAAATAAACGCTTAACTCTGTTTAGGACACCGTGATTTTTTCTAAATGTATAAAAAACAAGCGAGAGCGCTACATTCGGCTGTGCCGAATTTTCTATACCCTTAACAACATGTAGGGGGTAGAGATAGGTGGTAAATATGTTGTAGAAAAATGTTTGCCAGGAAAAATGAGTTGGGGTCAATCCTATATTTGGCTTTATAGAGCCCTTTAGAGAAATAAAATGTATCACAGACTCCCATTAGTTTTCCTTCCCAAACGTATTTCTTGTAGAGGTTTTTCCCTTAATTTTTTAAAACTTTAAAAGGTAGTCCTGTTAGGGGTAAGAATGTTTCATAAAAATGTTTAGGCAAAGAAATTAGTAAGGGTCGGTCTTACATTTGACCTTTGCAGGAGCACCCTGAGAGCTGTGGGAACGATTCAAAAAATTAAAAAATTAAATTATTTTTTTTTTATTGTCGCGCTTATAAGTGGAGATAAGGTGCAAAATTTTTCCAAAAAAATGTTTGTGGGGAAAAATAATAGGAGTCCGTCCTAAACTGCACCCGCGTAGGGCAAGTCCGGGGCAGTTGTAGAGGTTTCTATTTACCGATTTTAGAGAAATAAACAGAGGTAGTCGTGAGTGCAGGCTTATATCTTTGTCAGTTATCGGGCCAATTTGTTGGATTTTAGTAGCGATTTTTTTTCGCAGATATTTTTGATCCACTAATTGGCTAATTGGCATACACTCTGTGCTTCATCTTAATTCCAAACTTTTACTCCACAAATCGATTTTGCAACCGATTTGGTGCTACAGTATATAATTATAGGGGCACTGCTTCCGCCTCTAACATAGAAAAAATTTAACGTGGTCAAAATTAAATCTTAAAAATGATAACTGGTGCTCCATGGTATTATATCAACAGCAACATCCACAAGGATCTTCAAGTTCCACTAGTTAAATCAAAATCCTAAGCAATGTGAGCAAGTATTTAAATAAGCTGGAAACACATCTAATCCGCTAGGTAGAAGCATCTTGCAACATAGTAGGCACACTCGTCTGAGAAGAAGGCACACTATTGCGCTTAGATAAAACCATTGAAATGAATTAACTTTATTATGAGAACTTAAATATTTCTGTTATTTGATCAAATTTTACATATGTGTTTTAATTTATGCCCCTAATTTAGTTTGATCGAATTTTGCACACATGTTTACCTTTATGCTGCAAACTTTTATACAGGGTGTCTGGTGGCAAATTTATACTTTAAAATACGATTATTTCAGAAAGTGATAGACGTTGCGGAGTTGCAATTATCGATTATGCAGACTCGTCAGTCTAGATGCCGCAGTAGCCGAACGAGCATAGCGCATTCGCTGTGGAGACATTTTTTAAGAGTAATTATTCTTACGTAATTGCTCGTCGAAAATTATGTTCAAGATTTGGTATTCGGCGAATACGTGATGGACCGGGTGTAAATTTAAATTGTTTGTGGCTGCAGAGGTTTCGCGAAACTGCTTCGGCTATGAATGTCCTATGGCCAGGCCCCAGTCGATCTTCAAGGACTCCCAAAAACATTGAACTAGTTAAAAGCAGCTTACGTGAAAATCCGCGACTATTAATACGGAAAAGAGCAGCCTCACTGGAACTTCCAAAAGTGATTTAATAATGAAATTTTAAAAAAGGATCTGAAGTTCCATCCTTTTAAAATTCAAGTCGTTTAGGAACTGAAAGAAAGGGACTTTATTTTACGCAAACATTTTTGTGAAACCATGTTGGAGCGTTTTCTCACTGTAACTTCCCTTAGAGCGACAAGCCCATTTTGACTTAAACGGCCACGTCAATAAGCAAAACTGCCGTTGCTGGTCTTCAAAAACCCCCAACCCTCGTTTGAAACATTAAAAACCATTGCATTGCCCCGGGGTAACTGTTTGGTGTGCCTTAACCACACATGAGATAACTGGACCATTTTTTTTCTAAAATTTTCTAGTCCAGGCGACGAAGGTCAACGCTCAAAATTATCGAAGTATGATAACGAAATTCTTTTTGCCAAACCTGTGAGCTCTTCTGTAGTACACTTTCACAAGTGTTTTCAATAGGATGGGGCGACTGCACACACAGCCATAACTCTGCTTCGGAAAAATTTCCCCCAAAAACTGAACAGTCCATTTGGGGTCGTCCCATCTAACTTCCATGGATTTTTATCAAGAGGCTACCATAAAGAGAGGGCTTATAAAGAAAATCTTCAATCTATTGTGGCTTTTAAGGAAAATATTCGTCATTAAATCAGTTCAATTAAACCAAGTTTTCTGCAGCGTGTTTCGCAGAATACAAGGCTCCGTTTTTAACAGTGTGTTAAACTAGACAAAAACATCTGGATGGCATACTATTTAAAAAATGAAAATCGCATACCTGCCACCCGTACTAAATACAAATATTATCATTCTTTTTTTTTCAAAACAGCCACATACAAATGTGGTTTAGGGTACAATATAGTTGGGCTTGACCGACTAAAACTTTCTTACTTGTGCCTTTTTACGTGAAAAATAGTTTACAACTAGCAATAACGGCATATTATAATAAAATTCTTAACAACTCATACCTAATTTCTATTGTATTGGATACCTTTTGACATTCAACATTCCCTAATGATTATGTTGACAAAAAAAGTGAGCATTCAGCAAATATTATCATCATATTTGAATAATAACCATACTAAAGCACACGGTTAACATCAACAAAAAATGACAAAAACATACAAAAGCATTCATTCATTCATTCATTCACTTATTCATTTATTCACAGTATTTTTTGAAAAAAAACTCCATATGAGCCTCTATTGATGTGTGGTTTCAGATTGTCCTTCTTTTGTTTGTAGGTAGTGTGTTGTTGCAGCTCTTTTATTGTTTAAAGCTTAGGATCTGTCACTATCATACACACTCATGTGGCGTTTGATTTTTTTAATTTATAAATATTCTTTTTAAAATGTTATATTTCATATTAAAATAATAATAAATAGAAAAGGGTTTCTATATTTATTGATAATTTTTTTTTTAATCTTGTAGGACAAAATTATTCTTTTGTAGTGTTTAAATTTAAATACCAAGTCAAAATTCATAGAAAATTTTTGGGATTATGATCATATACCTATGTACATACATCACCTTTTGTAACTAAAACAACCCTACACATTTGAACTGACTCCTTTTTAATTTTATTTTCGCCTATTTATATATATTAAGTATTTTTATAAATCCATTTCCTACATTACTATTAGGATGTATCCTTAAAGGTAATCGAACTTATGCAAGGAACTTATTCTAGTGCCACCTTCTGTATGCTTTATGAAAAACGGCTTAGCAGTAGGTTTTAAAATTGGCTCAAGCGAGCGCTAATGTTCTGTGTTAATCTGCCTAAAATCAAATTGTGTGTCTGACATATTACTGACTAGGGAAACCCAAAACGAAAGGGGAATCAGTTGTGCCCCTCAAGGCAGGGTGAAAGGCTTAAGCTACGCCAACAATATTTGTTTGCTTTCATTTACCTCTGCTATCGAACATAACAACGGCTAAGTACATAGCAAAGAAGCTTGGCTTGATCATAAACATTGGGCAAATAAAAACAAAGCGCAGAAACACCGGCTAACACCAACTCCTTTAATTTGAAGGGAAATGCTTTACAACATGGAATAATACAGGTATCGTAGAATTATAGACTTAATCAACTGCACCAGAATAATAACCTTTGGCCACATTATTAAAGTAAGAGCGCTTTAATTGGCTGTGCCGAATCTAAGATAGCCTTCGTATTGAACTTTCGAAATCGCGAACCTTTTTTTATTTATATTCGTTTTTTATTTATGAAATATTTCTAACTTTTAAATTGGGGTCGGTGTCATATTTTAATCCAAATTAAGGCAGCTGCAGGGGTTTTAAACCTAGTTTATTCCAATTTTGTAGGAACTATTATTTTAATTTTCTTAAATTTTGTATGGAAACCCTCTTAGGTGATATAGATAGGGGCTAAGTATGCTCTACAAAAATGTTTGGGAGGGAAAATTAATGGGTGATATATTTTATTCCTCTAGGGGCGAATCCGGGGAAGTTGTGGGGTTTTTACCCTATTTTTCAAATTTTGTATGGCAACCCTCTTAGGGTGTGGAAAAAGGGAGTAAGAATGTTTTAGGAATATGTTTGTGAAAAGAAACTAATTGGGATCGGTCTTACACCTTATTTATCTAAGGCCGACTCTGGTGATGGTGATAGGGGCTAAGTATACTCTAGGAAAACGTTTGGGAGAAAAAATTAAAGGGGGTATGTTCCTCTAGGGGTGACTCCAAAAATTTTGTAGGGATTTTTACCCTATTTTTTTTTTAATTTTGTATGGCAGTCATGTTAGCGGCTGGAGATAAAAGATAACTATGTTCCACAAAAATGTCTGGGAGGACAAATTAGATGGGGTCGGTTTTACATTTTACCTTTGTAGGAGAACCTTGAAAGCTGAGAGAGCGATTTAAAGGAAATTTAAAAAAAAAATAAAACTTTGTATGGCAATCCTGCTTAGGGGTGGAAATAGGTATGTTCCAAATAAGTTATTGGGAATTGGTCTTACATTGCAGATTGTATAGGACAGATTTAGAAGTCTTCATGTAAAAATTTTAGAGAAATAAACAGAGGTAGTCTTGGTTTTTTGCTTATATCTTGGTCAGTTATCGGGCGGCTTCAGAAAGTTGATTTCAACCATAACACGGACAGGCGGACATGGCTAAATCGATTTCCCGATCTATAGGGATCCAGAATATGTATATTCTATGGGGTCGCAAATAGATAATATAGAAATTACAAACGGAATGACAAACTTATATATACCCTTATCACTTACATATGTGAAGGGTATAATAAAAGCTATCTCTTTGTATGCGTACGAGAACTGACACGTAGCACAAGGTGTGTTAATGAATATCTAAGAAGAATTCTAAAAACATTTTCAATGCCCAGTCCGGTCTCAAAGGCGATATAAAAACGATCCCAATGGAGGCTTGAGAAGAAAAATGATGCTGGCTCGGCCGGTCTCTATATGCAGAACCAAACTATGTTTCGAAACAAGCAATCAGTTGGAATCCTCAAGTTAAGTTCAGAAAAGAAACGTCCTCACAAAGGAATGAATTACAAGATGAATGCCTGTTATTTTAACAAATAGATATCTAAGCGTGTAAAGAAATCTATAACTTTCGTAATACTGACACGTAGGTATGCCCTGCTTACTTAGATTTTCAGGATATGTGTACCTAAAAGGTGAAAGAAACTACTTACTCAAGCCATTATTCATTTGTTGAAATTGCGAGCATAAATTCTTCATAAAATTGCTTACAAAATTTTGTTGATAAGGAAAATAATGTCTTTCGTTAATAGGAGTATGAGAGCACTGTAGGTTAGGCAGACCCTGCAGCTGTGAAAAGAAAAGCATACAGCTCACTTGGGTCCGCTAATACAGTCCCTTTGTTTATTGCAAGATAAAAATAATAAAAATTGATGTAAAATTGTGTTAAAAAGGTTTAAGAAGAAGAAAAATAGGATGGAGCAGGCGTACCAGAGGAAAAAAAACGGAATATCTTTTTTTCTTCTTTTTTATTTTGTAAGTTGGGACGAAGTTTACTTTTCCATATACACTATGCTTTTTTGTATTTCACTTAAACTTTCACTTTTGAAACACTTAAAAAATTTTTTTATATTTTCATTAAAATTTTAAATTGCAAGTGTGTAAGTTAGAGACACTAAGGTTTTACGAACTACGCTTAAATATTTTTATTTTAGAAACTTAAAATTCTAAGAATGTTTTAAACAAAGATTGCAAATATTATTTTTTTTGAAATTTTTAAAGGTATGTATGTAAATACAGAATCTTGTCGGAATTACATTATATTTTTTGAAATTCAAGTGCTTTTTAAAATCTTTGTTTTAGTTTTTATATTTTGCAAGAAATAATAATTATTTTCTAATTAAGTTTTTGCCAGAAATTATAATTATTTTCTTTTTGTTTAAAGATTTTTTATTAGTTCTTATATGAGATCAAATTTTTTTAATAGAAATATTTTTTTTTAATTATTATCTTCCTAAAAATGAAAATAAAAAACTAATGATTCTGCCAAACAAATTTAAGTAAGGAAATAACAATTATTTTTTATTTTAATTATCGGCATAACTTTTGCGCTCTCTGGCTCTAAAAGCTTTAAAAGAAGTTTTTTATGTTCCACTTGGACCTTTAATACCAACCTTGTCACTTTTCAAATTTTTATGAAAATTGTCTTTCTGTAGCAGCGGGCTATTGTATTTGCATTAATATTTTTTAAAACACATTTTTCTATTTATTTAAGAACAATTTCAAGGTAATTTTTTTTTTTTTTTTTTAATTTTTAAGGCCGTTTAAAAAAATTTCTTTATTTGTTTAAGAATAAATTCAAGGTTTTTTTCGTTTAATCAAATAAGTTTGTTATTGAATTCTTTGACTAACAAAGTCAACATTTTATCTGTTAACTTATGTTTTTTTTGTTTATTTGTTTAAGAAATACCTTAAGCTGCTTTTAGAGTCTTACTACAGCATGATGGGTATATGTCAGTCTGTTATCTCGTTTGTAATTTTTACGTTAATAGTTTGGGACCAAACAATGTAAATATGCGCCCAGTCGTTAGATAAAGTACTCAATGTACTTGTTAGTAAAATAACAAAAATATCACTTTAAAAAGTTATTTAAAAAGTTCTTTGCCAACATTTAAAACATTTAAATTAAATCAATTTTAAGTGAAATTTGTTAAAATTGTATTCATAAGCTAATTTTCACCTTGTGGCGCATACTCATAGCCGGACTTAGCTCTAACTTAAGTTTGAAATACTTTAAGTTGTAACAGAAGTTATAAGTGGTCGAGTAAGTTCAAATTGCATTCTGCTTCACAGAAAAAAATATTCCTATATTTTATTCAATTACTACTGGCTCAATAAAAAAGAAAAAACAATGCCAACGGTCTCAGTTAAAAGTCAAATCATTTTTGGTTATTATTTAAAATCTGTTGCAATTTCTTTCTGTGTACCACAAATGGCAACACTTAAGAAAGAATTTCAAGAAATACATTACGCCAACAACAAACAGTTTGCAAAAACTCATAAAACATTTGATGTTCAAACATACTCACCCAATGAATGGCAAAAAATAATTGTTTAAGATGAAAAATGATGATTTAGATGGTCATTATAAACGTTCTATACAGAAAGGACATGTAACTACTGGTCAAACCGTGAATATTAAAACTGGTCACTCCTCTTGCTTACCCGAAAGGTGTATGAAGAAAGAAAGCAGTATGCGACTACCTAGAAAAAAACATATTTATTTAATTAACGCAGTTAATAAGAAGCCAAACGAGTTAAAACTAATAATTTAATTGTCCCAATAAAATATATTCGATTTTACAGGACTTTAAGCAGCTGGAGCAATTTGATATCGAAAGACAATTATGTAGAAAATTGGTTTGCACTCCAAAGCTTTTCCGATTTAATTTGACATCATGGGAATCAAAAGATTTCAATATAAATCAATACCTCAATAACGTTTTTTTAATGTACATCTCAGCTTTTGTGGCAATAAAAATATATAAAATTTCAATATGAGGCAACTCAACCATATTTTTTTTTTCTTGTTGCTTGTGTGCTTCTTTGCAAAATTGAATATTTTTTATACCATTTATGTGGATATACAAAATTTGACTTTGCACTTCGCTTTTTATTACAGAGTTTTAAGTAGGATCTCGATATATTAATATGAAAAAAAAATTTGCGTTTTTTTAAGTCACTTTCTAGGTTTTTTTGGTACTTTTTTAAAATTTGTACCCAAATGGACTTAAAGAGGGTAACGAATCCATAGTGATATTTTAAAGTACATTTTATAACTTCTAGGCCAGTAAGCATAGAAACCTAATTGAAATTGCGTTGGACAGGTCTTAAAGGGGTTTAACACTTTATGGTACTTCTTTGAATAACCATTAAGGCCGAAAGTCAACTAAGTGAACAAAATGTAGTTTTTCTCCCAAATTTGCTAGTTTAACCCATTTTTGCGTATATACAAAATTTATGATTTTGGATTCAGATTGAAGTCAAAAATCAGGCAAGGGACAGAAACGAGTTTTTTAAAATTTTATTACTTCTTGCATTTTTAAGATTATTAGTAGTTAAATATCAATATAAGGACAGGTTGAGGTAGAAAGTAGACAAAACGTACTTTTTCACATTTTCGGTACTTTTAAAAATTTTTTTAATTTATGATTCTAAAAATATAAAATTACCGACGATTGTCTTAGATTGAGATCTCAAATCACTAAAGTGAACTAAAAATACTTTTTTCACATTTCAAGTCCGAAGTCAGCAAAGTAGACAAAAAGTATTTTTTTTTTTTTGGTACTTTTTGAACTCTTTAAATAATTGGTCTCGAGATATGAAAAAAAGAACTATTAGCTCAGATAGTCAAAAGTAAGCAAAGTGCTCAAACGCATATTATGTGGTAATTTATATCATATATTTAGATATGGTCTTAGCTTTCGGAAAAAAATAGTTTGTTGACCCTCATTGACATCAGAAGTCTCCTAAGTGGCCCAATAAAAATTTGTCCAAATTTTTATTACTTTTTGTTTGTTGTAGGATTTTAAGCAAAAATTTTAAATTAACGAATATTAACCCAGATTGAGGGAAAAAGTAAATTTGATCAGCAAAAGTACTTTTACCGCATTGTTTATACTTTACTCCATTTTTGGAGTTGTAAGTCCACATATATGAAATTAACAACCCTTGACCCTGATTGAAGTCAAATGTCATAAAAATAGAAGGGACCCTGAAAAAAGATTTTGAAGAAAATCATGCAAACCCTACTTTTTATGCTCATAGTACTATTACGCATTTAAAACTTTGTTTAAATTATTATTAGAAATTCTGCTTTTAAAGTAGTGGTTGTTAAAAATAATTTTGAAAAAAAAAAAACGTTTTCTTACCAATGCGGCCAGAATGGTTTTGAAGCCGTTTTAAATTTAAAAATAATAAATTATCAATTTAACTAAAGTTTGGTTGTTGGTGAATTGGGCTTTCCGTCGGATCGAGCTAAAAAACTAGAACCGCTTATACGATACAGGCAATTTAATGCAGGCTATGAAAAGTGTATTGTGTGCTCACATATGGTTATTACCAGAATGATTATATTAATAAAAAAAATTTTGAATTTTAGCCCCTGTTCAAAAGGATTTTATATCAATTGTGTAAATTGTGGAACCTGAACAAAGCTATTTTACCCCAGTTCAACACTTTGGTTACGCAAAAGATCAGCACTAAAGCTAACTTAAAACATTTTATTGGCTAAAAGGATATAACAAGTAAAAAGAAAAATAATAAAACAAAATTTCTGTTCGTCTGAGATTAGAACTTGGGCTGCTTGTATGGTGTACAAGCGCTCTAACCATGTTGAAATTAGAGTGCATTTGTTTTTATACAAATTCCTTGTATTATTAGCACTATCCTAAAATAAAACAATTTGTTAAAACAGAGAAAAAAAGTCTTTTTTTAAATTAATAACCTACTAGATTTTAAATACTGAAATAATAAAAAATTATAACTTTAAACAATTTAATTACTTGAATGAATTTCTAAGAAAAACTTTAAATTAAAAAAACCCAAATCAACAAGTATAATTCAAGGAAAAACAAACAGAAATAGAAGGGGAAAAAAAACAGAAAACAATAAGCTAAAGAAAAAAAAAGGAAAAAATTATTGTCTCAATCAGGACTCGAACCTAGCAGCTTCTAATTGCCAAGCTTAAGCCCTAACACTGACCAACGAGCCATTGGATTTTTAAAGTTTCAACTTTCATTTATATTAGTGTTCATGTTCATTTTTAAATTTTGCATACTCAAGCTTAAACTCTGCTGCATGTTTACAAAAACTAGTGCGCAAAAGCGTTTCACTAAGAAATTCCTTTGCAAATTCTAAAAATTTTTTAAGAATTTATAAAAAAGCAACATTGTTTGCCTTATATTTCGAAAACAATTAAAGACCTTATTAGAACATTTCATTTCTATTAAAAACGGCGAATTCCTTAATTATTGCGTTAATTGAAAGAAGTGCAAATAATTTCAATTCAATCACCATATTTACAGCTGAAAATCGCAGAGAACCGAATATTAAAAAAGTAACAAATGAAACGAAAAAAATTGTTTGCCTTTGGCTACGTTTGTGTAGGTGATATCAGTGATAATTTAAGAAATATTTTTCACAAGATATCATTTAAAACAGAGGCCAAATTATAAAATATGCGAAAGTAAACAAAGACTAAAAAAATTTCAACATTTTTTACTTTAAAAAAGGAATTTATTTTACATTATAAAATATTTCAACAAATATTTTAGTTTTGACCTTAAAAAATAACATTAAAACAGGCCACATATTTAGGAGCTTAACAGTTTTCCGATAACATTATATGAATATTTTTTTTTTTAAAAATGCTTCGACTGGAAAAATTTTTGACAATTCTTACAATCTTTCTGTTGATCCTTTTACAAGATTTTTGTGTTGTGTCTGAAATTCAAGCTCGTGTGGCTAGCGAAGATTATGTCGGTTTTGGGGAATCTAATTATATTGTGCAGTTGCTGTACAATAAAAAAATCTTTTGCGCTGGAAGCATAGTGTCGCCAAAATCCATTGTCACTTCAGCCCGTTGTCTTAGAAAAAGGAAAAGGAAAGATATAGCTGTAAGGGCTGGAGTAGTTGCACCCGGTGATCATGTTGAACTCTTTAAGGTCAGCAAAATCATAAGACACCCAGATTACGATAAAAGTTCAAATGATTATGATGTGGCCATATTAAAATTGAAAAAACCTATTACAGGTGGAAGCATGGAAAAAATTGATCTGTGCGAACGCGAAGTTAAACTAAATAACGAAGTAGTTTTATATGGCTGGGGTTCCATTGAGCAAAATCATATGAAAATGCAGAAAATAGAGAAACAAGTGGTGTCCATAGACTTTTGTTCGCAGTTTTTCAAATATCCTCTAAACACAAAGTTTTGCGCTTATAGCTTTGCTGAAAACGGTATTCAGGAAGGGGATTTAGGGGGTCCCGCCTTAATAGATGGACGTCTGTGTGGAATTGTTACATACCAATTTGGAAAAACAAATCCTACCTTACCGGTAGTAATTACTGATGTAAGCCTAGTGTCCGATTTCATAAAATCATATTTACTCTAAAAGTAAAATATGCCCAACGAGTTCTAGCAGCAAAAAAACGTTACCAGCATTTTTTGAAATTGCCTTTAGATGACTAATCGTTCCTGGGCCGTTTATGCACCAACTTGGAAAAATATTTAATTCAAATTATACCAGTTCTATATATATGTACTTAAGTTGTTTTAAGCACTTTTCTTTCGAAGAAATGTAAGAAAACTTGAAGATTTCAATTTAATTTTTCTTTTTTTGTATTAATTAGTACTAAAAAGTTAATAAATGTTAAAAATTTGTTCAATTCAATAAAACTATGGGGTAACTAAAACATTAACTTGTGATTTAAATATGAACGATCATTAAAAAAATACTTAATCTGAAAGGGTACTAATAGCAATGAGAGGTAAAGCTTGAAAAAGTTATTTAACCCATAATCCATGGTTGAATAATTTCAGGTGGTTGTAGTTTGGAGAGAATTTTGTTTTATTTTATATTTTCTTTTTACACACTTCACATAGTGATAAGTTTGTCATTCCATTTGTAATTTCTTAATTATCCATTTGCGACCCCGTAAAGTATATATATTCTGGATCCTTATAGATAGGGAATTTGATGTAGCCATGTCCGTCTGTCCATCTGTTGAAATCAAGTTTCCGAAGTCAAATAAAAAAATACAGACCAGCTATTGGTGTCAAACTGTTGGAAATATCCCGCCGACAATCGCTGTTTAAAATCAGCAAAATCGGTTAACTATTGACCGAGATATAAGCGAAAACCCAAACAGCCCATTTTTTTAGGACAAAATCTGTCCATATATCCTTATATATCTCAGTAAGTATAGTCATTCTTGCCACAAAACTTGGCACTAATACTCCTAACGTAGGCACCTAAATAATGGAAAAATTTTTTTCAGATAGGATCAGGAGAAGAGGTAGTTTTCCTACAATTGCACAAATTTGGTGAAATAATTTATGCGCTATATCTCGGAAAATATAACAGCTATCGACTTAAAATGTTCTACAAAAAGTAATTGTACAATAAGACCTACACTTAAAAAAAAAAATTTTTGGGTGGGGGCAGAAAAAGGGGTAGCTCTCATACAAATTAACAATTTTTGACAACAAAACCTACGCTTTGAAATAAAAATTTTTTGGGTGGGGGTGAATATGGGGTAGCTGTCATACAAATTAAACATTTTTGTAAAATTTTCGATTGGCTATATCTCGGAAACTGTAACAGATATCGAAATCACTTGTTCTGCAAAAAGTAATTGGACAACAAAACCTACGCTTTGAAGAAAAAATTTTTTGGGTGGGGGGTGAATATGGGGTAGCTCCCATACAAATTAACAATTTTTATAAAATTTTCGATACGCTATACCTCGGAAACTGTAATAGATATCGAAATGAAATGTTCTACAAAAAGTAATTGGACAACAAAACCTACGCTTTGAAGTAAAAATTTTTTTGGTGGGGGGTGAATATGGGGTAGCTCCCATACAAATTCACAATTTTTGTAAAATTTTCGATACGCTATACCTCGGAAACTGTAATAGATATCGAAATCAAATATTCTACAAAAAGTAATTGGACAACAAAGCCTACGCTTTGAAAAAAATTTTTTTTGGCTGGGGGGTGAATATGGGGTAGCTCCCATACATATTAACAATTTTTATAAAGTTTTCGATTGGCTATATCTCGGTAACTATAACAGAAATTGACTTCAAATGTTCAAAAAAAGTAATAATCAAATTATTCATATATTTTGGAAAAAAAGTTGGAGAGAAGCCGGGGGACTAGAACATCCCATAAGACTTTACAACTTTTATTAACCTTTTAATATGAATAATGTCGAAAACTTTTAAAACTCTCGACCTCAAACCTTCTTCATCTATTTCTATGATTCATACGAACGTTAAAATTTTGTAAAGTTTTCTATGGACTTTAAAACTCACACAAGGTATTTTTAATATATTATATGCAGTACAAGGTAACTCTGCTGGGTATATTAAAAGACCAATGTGAAGGGTATATAAGATTCGGCACAGCCGAATATAGCGCTCTTACTTGTTTTAAAGTAGGTTGATTTTAAGCATAAAAAGGACAGACGGACATTGCAAAATCAGCTTTCCTATTTATAAGGATCTAGAATATATATATACTTTATGGGGCCGCAAAAGGATAATAAAGAAATTACAAACGCAATGACAAACTGATTTATGTGATTTCCACAGATTAAAAGTCGAAAAATATTAAAAAAAAATATGGGAACAAATTTATTTTGTCTTACATGACCACTCCATACTATGGAGCTTTTAAGTAAAATAAAGATTTATTTAAATTTATGTTGATTGTTTTCTAACATTTAAAGTTAATGTATTTATTGCTTCGTTTATTTTATTAAATATTTGCTTCATCTAAACTAAGCTCAAATTTTTAAATAATAAATACACGTGTTTATATCCTTTCCATAAAACTCCACAATATGGCCCCCATCATTATTATTATCCATCAAAAATAAAACACAACAACTGATGTCATATTAACAGAGTAGAGATTTATTTGCACGACAAGTATAACAGAATTATAATGTTTATAAAAACTGCAGCAGATTGTTCTTTTTAAGGAAAGGTAAGATGTAAGGTAAACCTGTAAATGAATGTATGTATGTGTCTAGATCTCTAAGGAACAATTTAATAAAAATTGTCATAAAAAATTGAGTTCTTTTACAACGAACCCTCAATATAATAAACATCTTATTGGAGTCAAAATTTTAAACAGACATTCATTCATATTTACCCACATGGATTGGTATGTTTACATGTTGTTGTATGAGCAACTGTCAAATGTATATGATTTGCAAACAAAATATTTTATTTTTTTTTTTTTGTAAGTTGGCATGCAAAAAATTTTATAATAATTTTTTGGTTTTAAATTTTGCGGTTTAGAAAACAAAAGGGGGTTGTCTTTGCCAACTGCGAAGCGTTGTTCAGGGCGGGAGTATACAAATAAAGCAATTTGTATTCAAAATATGAAAACAACATTCTCAAATTTTTTTGTTGCTGTTGTTTTCGTTGTCAATGCTACTCTTAATGTTGTTAAAATTTCTATGCGAATAAGTAAATCGTTTTATTTTGTCAAACTTGCTAGTTAGAGCAGCAGTTAAAAATATTAAAAAAATTTAAAAAGTCACAACGAAAACCAATTTACATAAGAAAAAAAAAATAAGAAGAGCGTTATATTTGGCAGTGCCGAAACTTATATTCCCCTAACATTGGCGCTTTTGTGTACCAATTCATCATCTAATCCAGCGAGGTAACTACCAAACCGTAAATGTTATAAAAAAATCTTTGTGGCGGGTTGGAAATCGGTAGCTGTCAAAGGTTTTAAAATAGAAAATTTTACCTTTTGTAGGGTGATGATACCCACCGTCCTCTTATCTAATAGCGTATACTGCTACCGTTTCCTAGATATAGTGTATCAAAAATTTTTAAAAACTGCTCCTCCCGTTTTTTTCAATTTTTCTGTAAGCTGTAATAGTTTCGCAGATGTACCGTATGAAAAATCTTCTAAAGCTTGGGAAATTTTATGTGGTCAACACTTCTTCAGCTGCTTAAAAAAAATTCGCAATTTACTTCGCCATTCTCGAAATATTCGTGCCAGGTTTTGTTAAAACAGTGGCTATATTTACTGAGATAAAAGGATGTATTAGGTTTTTATCCAATATCGGTCCAAAGTAAAACGATTTAGCTCATTTTACGTAGCATTTTGCCTTGGAATACTACCCCAAAACGTGGTCTGTCGGATTCGATGGGGATGATTAATGGTGTTTTCCATTCTAAAAAAAAATGTTACAATAAGTATGTGTAACATTTTTATCAGTTTACACACACACCTAAAAAGTCCATTTTTTTTGTTTCAATGGTGGTTTTCAGACAAGACTAATTGTGCTGGCATGTAGGCTTTTCGGTGAAGAGAGTGGTTTGGTTGGCATAATTTTTTCAACCAGCTTCAACCCCGCACAAGCAGAACAAAACTAACACATACACACTAATGAACGTGAAATAAGCAAAGAAAATACTAACACACACAAAGCTTTGTATACGTGCACAGTTTTATGCCAGCATAATTAGTCTTGTGTGAAAACTAAAGAACAAAATTTTGTGCGGATTAAAAATTAGTCTTGTCTGAAAACCCCCAATGGAACAAAAAAATTGC
The DNA here is from genome assembly GCA_963583895.1 of Melanophora roralis. Lineage (NCBI taxonomy): Eukaryota > Metazoa > Arthropoda > Insecta > Diptera > Rhinophoridae > Melanophora > Melanophora roralis. The sequence goes on from OY757187.1 coordinate 52,259,590, forward strand.
TTGATTTTAATAAAAACTGCACTCTGCGTTAAAAACTCGTCTGCATAAAAAAGTATTTACATACATAACACAGCTGTAAAAAGTGGTACTTTGTTACACTGAAATATAATTGGGGGTAAGATATGTTACACTCTTGCCAGTTATTTGTGCAACATGTTCAGAAAGGAAAACGAAAACTGTTTTCACACTTGCATGTATTTTTAGAATGGAACATAAACCCGCTCGAATGGTAGCATTAATGTAACATTTTTGCCAGAAAGGAAAACACCATAAGCCTGATGTTTTCGAGCCCCATGGAACTTAAAAAAGTCTAAAGTGTCAAACAAACTGTTATACTGCTTTCTATTTTTGACATTTTTTTGTCACTGAACTCAGGCTTTAACAATGAAACAGATTGATAAAAACTACTTTTAAAATCAATAACCGATTTGCTTAACTTTTTGGTGACTTCGTTCATCTTAGGGACACATTCTCGAAATATGAATAAATTTTACGCTTTATACTCAATATTGATTTACAGTTATGCCCAAAAAGCATAGACGTACTGAGAAAAATATCGCCGCTATAAAAAAAGATGGGATCAAAATCTAGCTTGCACATTCAAAACTTATTTTTTTTTAAGAATTAAGCAGGAGCTCGCGTTACGGTCAATACAGATCATTATTAGTCGGGATCAATGCTTTGTTTAAATAATATTACTTTGATCTTTATTATTCAACGGTTCCTTAATAAAATTATATTTTCCTGTTTCTTAAACAAGTGTAAAAATATGTGTATTGAGCGTTACTTTTGCTTTATGAACCAATATGCCCCATATATAAAATTACGTTGTTTCTATTGAGCTTTGTCGAGTTTTGGTTTCTTTTCATATTATTTTTTGATCTTTCTCTTAACCGAATTCTTTTTTATAAAATCTAACCTAAAAACTAATACTTACACCCTATCTTTGCCCTAACCAGGGCTACCATACAACGTTTGATTTTGTTTAAATTTTTTTAAATTCCTCCCACATCTTTCAGGGTGATCCTACATAAGTCAAATGACAAGCCGACCCCAAAGTAATTTTTCCTGCCAAATATTTTTGTGTAACATACTTAACCCTTATCCTGAGCCCCTAATAGGGTTGCTATAAAAAATTTGAAAAAAATTAGGGTAAAAACTCCTACAACTTCCCCGGAGTCGCCCTTAGAGGAATACAATGTTTTAAAGACCCCATTAGTTTTCCCTTCCAAACATATTCCTAAAACATACTTGCCCCCTATCCTCATCGCGAGGTTTGGGAAATTGTTATAAATCCCCCGCTACAGCTTCCAGGGTGCCCGTTAATATTTCAAATGAAGGACTGACCCCAACTCATTTTTCCTTGCAAAAATTGTCCTAGGACATACCTACCCCCTATATTTACCCTCTAAAGGGGTTGCAATACATAACTTAAAAAATTGGGATTAAAACCCCTACAACTTCCCCGTAGTCACCCTAAGAGGGTTAAAATATGACACCGACCCCTATTTAAAACTCGAAATATTTCATAAATAAAAAATGGGTAAAAATAAAAAAAATGTTCGGGGCTTCGAAAAGCCATTGTATATAGTTATATAGGATTCGGCACAGCCGAATATAGCGCTCTTACTTGTTTTGAAAAATTTCTTTAAATTATGAATCATACAAAAGAATAAGTAATACTCAACACACAAACCTACGGGTTACCAAAAATAATTGCTTTATAAAAGATTTCAATGTTTTAGTGAAATAAAGCCGTAGTTACTTGTTGTAGGGTACAAATAAAATTACACAAACACTTAGTGGTAAATTTGTATGTCAAGTCTTTTTATTTTTATGGCATCCTTAGTGTCATTTATGTTTGAAAAAAAGTACAAAATATTTATAGAGTCACCGGTACACAAAATACCAGAAATATTTTAGTGGTTGCGGTAGAAATTTTTCATATTGTCATTTAATTTTTTTTTTGGCATTCCCAGCAAATTTTCATTATATCCATCTCTCCCATCTATTGATAGTCATTTTGTCAGTCTGTCAGTTATTTGCTTGATACTAAAAGACGAAACACTCCATGTTAAAACTAAGAACAAAAAAACAAAAATTTTTTGAATTATAAATATGATATGCAAATAACAAAAACAACAATAATAACAAATACCAAACTATTTCTTAACTGGCGCCACTTTAAAGTCATCTTCACTTCATTCATTACTCTTGTAATGACAATGACTTACATTTTGTCAACCATCTCTTAAGATATTCGTTCTATGAGTGCGTAACAACTAATTTTGTACATATTTTTGTGATTGCGATTTAAAGTTTGAAAAAAATAATAGAAGAAAAACTAATTTAATTTTGTTTATTAAAACAAAATTTAAGGCGTGTTTCGTTTGTAAAGATTATTTAAAGTTTTCTGGGTTTCCTTTTATAAATTGTATTTATTATCGTTTGTTTTTCTGACAAATCTTTGTCAAATAATACTAAAACTTTTCTCAAAGCTTTTAAAGTACATATTTCTTGTCATTGATTAAAGTAGAATTTTGTTGCAAATGTCTTTATAAAAATCTATGGTTATTCGATAAGAATAAAAATAAAGTTTTAAGGATATTGAAATCTGAATACGATTATGTGAATTAAATATACACATGTAAGTAATAAAGTTAATTGAAAAACTTCTTTTGTATAACAAAAATATAATCAAACATAAAGGGTTTATTTAAGAATTAAAAAAAAAGACAAATATTTCTTAAATACAAATTTAGAGAATCAAACTATTTTTTTATCAATCAATATTGAAACTTGATCAAAATTGAAAACTAGGTTTGCAAGAAAAGCGAGCTAGCTTACAGGACAGTGGAATCGCTGGGGTACCGTTAAAGTCTTAAAAGGCATGACTCAAACAAATTAATATTTCTTTTGCAGATTTGTTGTTATTTTATTCTTATGGTTCAAACAGTTCTTTAACTAATTTATTACACATATTTATTATGAACAGAAGTTTTAAATTTTGGAGGTGAGATTCACTCTGGCCAAGAAAATTTAATTTCAGGCTTAATAAATAGCTGTTTATACCAAGTTTGAGGGCTTATGTAACCATAGGATCATAGAACCATAGCCAAAACCTTCTAGTTTTTCTACGCATCCTATTAAAATTGGAATGGTCTTTTGCATCGAGATTACTATTGAGTTCCTCACCTGGTTCAAAGCTAGCAATCGGTTGGCGCATTTCATGTGGCAAAAGCTGCTGATGATCTTAACTTTTTTTCTTATCCCTCTATCCTCTCATGTGGCATAGGGTATCTTGAGATTTCTAAAATACTGCTTTAACATAAGTAATTTGCTCCATTCCAGACACGGAGAGCATTATGCATGACCTTTGACATGTTCCACAAATAAGCCATGTTGCCACAGGCAGACTTGTTTTTCATTGCTTACATCGGGTAAGATTTCAAATAAGCCCTGATGTAGGAAAACCTAAGTACGAATCTTACATATAAATATAAAGAAAGACTTTGGATAAATTCAAAAATAAATTTTTTATTTTAAATGTGTTTTTTCTTTCTGTGTAAATTTGTTGAGATTTCTACATATACGTTTAACGAAGAATTCATAAATCATCTTAAAAAATCTTTATGGAAAGACTAGCAGATAATGATCCCATCTTGGCATACCACACGGCTCGACAGAGATTTTGTCCTTAAAAAACATACTTGAACTAACACCTGGATTAATAGATTCAACCTGTGGTTGAAAACTGCTCAACAGGTATTTTAGCCTGCACCTCAATACCTCACAAAAGGATCACAAAGTTTAAAACTGTACAGAAACCCATGTCTCCTGGAAACTAGAGCAGGATACACTTCCAGCAATATATATTTCTAGTAGTTTACCTTTAGTTTTCCTGTTAGTTATTACAATTATTGAAGTAAAATTTAATTTTATTTTAAACTAACTCGTTACTAATTAAATAAACTATAAATATTAGTACTTCTCACAAGTAATCGCCTAAATTTTCCCTATTGAGGGAAATTTGTAAATGTTACTTTTCGAATTCACCAAAGGCGAAGGCTTAAATTTAACACTTAAATTCTTTTTACCTAGCAATAGTGAGGACAACTTTGTTGTCATTTTATTATACAAACAAAAGGTAAATAATTACCCCAAATAAGCCTTATGCTAAGAAATAAGAAACCCTCGTCTGTTTCAATTCAGCGACCTTGATCAATTATAATTACTCTATCTCTCTCTGAGTAATCGAAGTTATAACCTGGCTTTAGCTAATCACTCTACTTACACAATCCAACAGCTCTGATTAGCTTAAGTCAGATTATTTCGCATATTTGTATAAAGACCAATCACAAGTGAATTTGTAAATTGAGTTTAAAATCAAAAACTCCTCGGATTTAGTTCAATGAACAGGAGGAAACATTTTTTTAAATTTTTTTTGTAAATCTTTTGTTGCATTAAGTTAATTGACATACTTCATCATATTAAAAATGAGTTTAGAAGTAGCACAAAAATTATAATTTAAAATATAACAAATTCGTACTCATCCTTGAACTAGATTCCTTCCCTCCTACACCCTTCTACATTTAAGTACTAAAATCGAATTGATTTATATATAATTGTTGGTTTTAAGGAATTGTGGCTTAAAATGCATCTTGTGTTATATCCCCATTAAATTTCTCTCTTAACTAAAGATATACAGGGTGTCTGGTGGCAAATTTATATTTTTAAATATGATTTTTTCATTAAATAGTAAACGGTGCGAAGGTAGGGTGTTGGAATTATCGACTGTGCGGATTTTTTAGTCGCGATGTCGCAGTGGTCGAGTGAGGGGTCGATTTTGTTGCGGAGACATTTTAAATGAGTAATGATTCTTACTTTATTGCTTGTCGACAATTTTTTGCAAAGTTCGGTTGGGGTTTCGGCGAATACGTGATGGACCGAGTGCACATTTTATTCGTTTGTGGGCGCAGACATTCCGCGCAACTGCTTCGGCTATTAATGTGCCACGGCCTGGCCCCAATCGATTTTCAAGGACTCCCGAAATCATTGAACTGATTAAAAGCAGTTTAAATGAAAATCCGCGGAAAAGAGAAGCCTCGCTGGGATTTCCAGGGGCGATTATTCATGATATTTAAAAAAGGATCTGAAGTTCTATCCTTTTAAAATTCAAATCAGTTAACGTAAAAATGCTTGTGCTGGAGCATTTTCGCCCCAGGGTAACTTTCTTATGTTCTAAATTCAAAATTATCGACGCTCGATAAACGCACTGTGTTTGCCAAACCTGCGAACTCTTCCATCGTATTCTTCACACATGTGATTTCAACAGGGTGGAGTGACTGCACACACAGTCAGAGCTTCAATAAATTTGCTTCGGGAAATTTTTCCCAAAAACTGATCAGTCCTTTTGTAGTCATCCCAAGGCCACCGAGGTCGACTGACTCAACTCCCATGGATGTTTTATGGGGGTTCATATTGACAATATCCAATCGCTTAAAGCTTTAAAGGAAAATATTCGTCAAGCAATCACCTCAATTGAAACAAGTTAACTGCAGCCTGTGGCGCAAATCACAGGGTTTCGTTTTGAACATTTTTTTTCAACTCGTCGAAAGACAACTGGATGACATACTCCTTGAAAAATAAAATCTGCATTTCCATTCTGTCGTTCAATGCTCTTTATAAAACTTTGTGTCAGTTATTACGTGTTTTATTTAAGTTTGAAAATATAAATCTGCCACCAGACACCCTGTATATAGGTATATGTAAGAACGTAGCGCATATTATCTGTTAGTTGCATCAACCCAATTCACATGCTAAAACTTATCTCCTTCGTACTAAATTTGTTTGGTTTTGTATTATGCATTTCAAGAATCTTCTTGGTTTGAATGTGGAAAACGTTTAACAATTTTCTAAAATTGCTGGCAAATGTACAACAACTTGTTGTGTGGTTAAACACAAAAACATCTTTTGGTTTATTTTTCTTTTAATTTTTACAAACATTTTCAATCGAAAGTTATTTGATGTGATTGAAGTAATTGATAAGATTGAGGAAAATTGTTTTTGGGTTAGTTTTTGTGTTCATTATTAAAAGTTTGTCATTAGTTTTTGTTTGGTTGCTTAGAATTTAAGTAAAAAGAAGATTTAATATTTAAGATGAAATACAAAAAACTACATCAAGTTTATTAAGCCCTAGGGTATGGCCAGATTTGTTAAATATTTACCCCACAAAACGGAACAATTTCGTTAAGCAAATAATTATTAGGTGCGTTTTGTCCGTAAGTAAGGTTATTTGTAATCCAACTCGTAAAAATAAATGACAAAATAATAAGTCGATATTTTGACAATGATAAAGACTTATATCCTAATAAATAAAGTAAATTAAACTTTAAATCTGAGTGGTCACACTTTTTGTGGACAATATTTAACGATCTGACTTTACTCTAAGGATTAATTATGTCAATTTAATTTAATATGATACGAGCTAATGGAAAAACGTAACCAAAGTAAACTCTAGGTGGAAAAATATATTTCATAAACATTTTTTAAAGGGATTTCGGGCATGTGCCTTTAAGGTTCATCTCGAGAGCTCTTTATTGACATTTCGATTGTATTGCCATAAGTGGTCGAAATCATTGTAATTCGAACAACAGTCTGAACATTAACCATAGAGATTTGGAGCCTTTATAGAAATATGTTTTAAAGTGCCTAAGCTGTATTGGAAATGCCACGCCAACTTTTTAAAAAGAAATTCAAAGTCTTGTTTTAAACGTGAGAAGCAAAGTATCCCCTGCAAAGTTTGAAGTGGCGGAGTGCATTAATTATTAGCTTTCGATAAAAACTATTACATTGTGTGGAATATGGAGGCCCGCACACCTTAATTTTTTTATAACCCCCAATGATGAGAAATACTTTGTTTACAACTTTTTCGAATATTTGTAAAAAAAGAACACGATTTTTTTCTGTCTTCCCGAATTTTTTAAATTCTCAATTCTTTTCGTAAGAACATTTCCGGGATCGTTATTAGTATTTGACAAAAATAGTGGAGCTTGCCACAACCGCCCTTATATTTTTAGAAATATGGACATAAGAATTCACTTGATAAATATTGAAAGCTTGGTTATGGATAGAAGTAAATTTCTTAAAAAACTTAAAATAGCAGTGGATAAAACCTTCTCGATACATGCATATTTAAGATTGAACAGTTTTGATGATTGGTCAACATTAAAAAACCTCCAGCGGTTTTTAAATGTTAACAGATTTGTCTGTATACTTAAGAATTAATTCTTTCACTATCAATTTAAGTCCTCAAAAAATTTTGTGGAGTCGAAATACCTATATTGGCGTGTCGCCGGCCACTTCCTGGCTTTGATGTTTTAATAGAAAAAGGTCTACAACAAATAAAAATTGCATTTAAGAAAGTGTTTCCCTTTGCTAACGTAACGAAGCCCTTTGCTTAACGTTAGAGGATTCCAAGGCATATGTATCTCAAAAGCATTCTCATTAAAATAAATCGAGCAAAAGTATTTGTATCGAGTATTAATTTTTATTGTGCTTTAGTTTCTGACACCATAATTTTTATCACTTTTACAAAGTGTTTCAGAAGTTAAGGCAGACGAAGTCTGTTTAGTTTTTCTGGGCGTTGCGCTGGCCATTTTTATTTTTTATTTTAGGTGATCATAAAATAATGAGTTTAACTTCTGTGGGATGCAACACTGCCTACTTCTTTCCTTTGAGATAACATTAGAATCCTTATATGTACATTAATTAGAGTTTGACAAATTGTACACAGAAAGAAAAAACGCATTCTAAAGTCAAGAATTTTGTTCGTAAATTTATTCAAAATCGTACTTGAAATTTTTAAATACGATTTATAGTTAGGGTTTCCCAAATCAAGTCCATTTGGATTACTTCAAAAAATCAAACAGAAAATATCTGTTTTTAAATTTATATTTTAACTTACAAGGTTTGTTTTAGGTCAATTGCTTTTCATTGGTTCTTACAAAATATCGTCAGTTGACTTCAACCAAATTCTTGAAAAACTCATTAACATTTTTTGCTATTATATAATAACATTAATAAACTTAATGCGAATTATTATAAATAAATCAGAGCATTGAAGAGCCCTTCCCAAGAACTCAACAAACCATTGAATAACGAAAAATGGACATAGATTTTTTAACAAAAAAAAATTTTAAACTGTGTCGAAATAATATTTCATTATACGAAAACTTTTTGCACCTCTTAAAGGACTAAGCAGATTGTGCTATAATGTTGGGTCGATATGTAACTGCTTTATTGTGAATTAAATATTTTTTTAAGTTTAAATTTTTTTCCATTAAAAATAAGTAAAAATTTATTTTGTATCTTTTACGTGCCGTCAATTTCATTCATATTCATTATTTAATCTTTAAACTAATTAAGCAAAGTTTTAATATTAAAAAAATTAGGCAAATTTAATGCAATTAATAATATATTCTTATGGATTTCGGAAGCCTTTTATGTTTGATGGCGTTCAACCCCCTAAGCAAATTTAAGGATAATCACATAATTATAATTAAACCCAGAAACCCAACAAAAAAAAAAGACAAGAAGAAAAACTGAAAAAACGTGGCGGGCATGTAACACTAGGTCACAAATAACAAACTTTTGTCTGTTATTTGTTTCTAGCATACTTTTTCTCATGGATTTGGACCTACTGAACACGAAAATGAATTTTAAAAATTTTTCTGTCGATTGGTTTGCGAGATACAAATTTTTTAATTTTTTTTTTTTAATTTTTGGAGGTACACTTACTATTTTGAGCATATCTTTAGTCTTCTTTGACCTATTTTATCCTACTACTACTCAAATTAAAGACAATTGAGCCGTCTACAACTTATTCTCAGAAAATTTTCAAATCGGGTTAGTAGTTTTGATGTTGGCGGCTTAAAAAGGTTAAAAAACTGGGTTTTTTTAGTAAAAATGTGGCTGAAAAATTCATATAAAAATTCATATAAAATATAAAACGCGATGTTAACAGCGATTTTAATTTTTTTACGTATAGCTGACACTTTTCCAAAGAAAATAAGCCCTTACTTAACAAAATCTGATGACAAATGGCCGACTTATTATTTTTTTGGTAAACGACCGAAATTCCGCTATTTTACGATTTTTTGATTTTCATTATTTGCACAGCTTACCTACCCAACGCAAACGAATAAATACATTTGAACTTAATTTAGAATAAACAAATTAGTCTTCGTATATTATTTTTTAATTTATTTGAGTAAAAACAAAGATATAAGTGTACATTTTATGCCATGTGGAAAAACTGCTGACTTCTTCTTTGTTTTTTGTATTCGCTGCAATCGGTCTCACGTATTAGGGTCCAAATATAGTCACCCATCATAGCCGTGTCATAGATGCCCTGATAGCGTCGTTCCATAGCCTTCAATTCCTGATGAAAGCGCTCGCCGTGTTCGTCGCTCACGTCTCCTAAATTCTCAGGGAAAAAATCCAAATGAGAATGCAGAAAGTGTATTTTAAGTGACATGTGCACTCCCATGGCTTCATAGTTCTTTACCAGATCCTCAACTATGTCCTTATAATTCGGGCTTTTGTTGTTTCCTAAAAAGTTTTCCACAACAAGCCTGAAGGAATTCCATGATGCGGCTTCGATGGGTGATAACAGCTTTGGGAATTTTTCATCTTTCAAAATTTTTTTTATCTCGGGTCCTGCGAAGACTCCTTCTTTAATTTTTGCCAGCGAAAGGTAAGGGAAAATTGACCGTAAATAGGCAAAAGCTTCACCTTCTTTGTCTAATTTTTTGGCAAAATTTTTAATCAAACCCAATTTTATGTGCAGCGGCGGAAGTATTATATTTTCACGGTTCTCTATTAGTGGTTTGCGCTGAACATTCGCTTCTCCAACTACAGGTTTCGTTCGTACCGGCCATTTTTTTTTTATATAATGCTGATCATCAGCGCGGCTATTCCAAAGGCACAGAAAACAGCAATGTCGCGTATAGCCTCCTTGGAGTCCACACAGAATGGCCACAACTTTAAGGTCGGCGCATATTTTCCAATTGTATTTCCTATACTCTATGCATTTCAGCAAAATGTCCATAGTTTCATAGTTCTCCTTTGAATGAACCGCATGAGCAATAGGAACAGATGGCTTTTCATTCCCATTATGTAAGAGAACTGCCTTCAAGCTCTCTTTGTTGCTGTCAATAAACAACCTCCATTCGTTGGGGTTGTGAATTTGGTGAAGCTCTTGGAACAAGCCTGAAATGTCGCTGCAAAAACATATTTGGTCTTTCTTTGTATAAAATTTTGCATACTCCTTGTGACGGTTTCTGTACGCTGTTACTTTCACTTCTGAAGCCACAAATCCACACTGTATCATCCGAGACGCAAAAAGTTCGGCTTTCTCCTTAGTGAGACCAAAATCGCGCACCCAATCGTTTAGTTCGGCCTGTGACAGTAATTTTCGCTTTGCACCCGGCTCAAATTCGCTTGCATTTGACTCGGACTCTTCTTCTGACGATTCTGCTTTTTGAAGAGATGCACCAGGGCACACTGGATATGGCACATCATGCGAATGTGGTACTGGAAGCGCAAACGATCCCACTTGAGCGTAGTTCCATTTAAAAAATCTTCCTACCCCACTGTTTGTGGTGAGGCAAAAATAACAGTCTGTGGAATGGCATAGCGGCTTTTTCCACATCATTGGTGTATCGAATTTCATATGGCGGCTAAAATTAAAATAAATTACTATATTCGCTATGTATAATGTGTTTAAATAAAAATTCTTACCTTCCGCCAGCTGCCCAGTTGGTTAAGATTATATAGCAAAGATCACACAGCGACTTAGGTGTCCATGGTTCTGTGATATTTGGTGAAATACCAAAATAATTCAAATAGTGCAATTGTACTGCTGGAGTAAACTTGTGTGCGTGATTTTTTTTTATAAACTGGCCACAAACATTGCAGAAATTGTCTGGATCGTTCAAACACTCGAACACACGTAGTCTTTTACTCATTGTCTTCCTTGCGTTTTCTAAATATTAACTTCTTTACACTTTCACAGACAGTTTTGAAATGCAATTGATAACCGTGTCTCCTTATGTTTAAATATGTATGAGCATGTAGTGCTGTAAATAAATTAAAAAATAATATACGAAGACTAATTTGTTTATTTTAAATTAAGTTCAAATGTATTTATTCGTTTGCGTTGGGTAGGTAAGCTGTGCAAATAATGAAAATCAAAAAATCGTAAAATAGCGGAATTTCGGTCGTTTACCAAAAAAATAATAAGTCGGCCATTTGTCATCAGATTTTGTTAAGTAAGGGCTTATTTTCTTTGGAAAAGTGTCAGCTATACGTAAAAAAATTAAAATCGCTGTTAACATCGCGTTTTATATTTTATATGAATTTTTATATGAATTTTTCAGCCACATTTTTACTAAAAAAACCCAGTTTTTTAACCTTTTTAAGCCGCCAACATCAAAACTACTAACCCGATTTGAAAATTTTCTGAGAATAAGTTGTAGACGGCTCAATTGTCTTTAATTTGAGTAGTAGTAGGATAAAATAGGTCAAAGAAGACTAAAGATATGCTCAAAATAGTAAGTGTACCTCCAAAAATTAAAAAAAAAAAATTAAAAAATTTGTATCTCGCAAACCAATCGACAGAAAAATTTTTAAAATTCATTTTCGTGTTCAGTAGGTCCAAATCCATGAGAAAAAGTATGCTAGAAACAAATAACAAAATGGCTGTTGCCTAGTGTAATTAGAACATTTCGCGGTTTAAACTTCTTTTTATAAGTCCTCATGTAGGCAATGATGGTCATAATAATGTTGACCATCTTTTACATAAACGTGGGTAGATAAAAGGAACAAGAAGCACTAAAATTATAAACAAACGGAAGGTGTATGTAAAAAAATTATAGCTGAAAAACGCAAAAAATATCTTTCTCCTGCTATTTTTGTTTTGCAGGAAGTTTGTAAATAAAAACAAAAAAAAAATTAAATCATAATTCTTCTTTATGACTAGATGCATGACATTTGGTGTCGAGTCCTGTGTTGTTTAGTTAACTTTAACCACTGGCCATGGAAAAAAAGCAGTCAAATGTTAAAAGAAGTTTTAAAAAGAACCCATAATTTGAAATTTACGGAAAACGTAGAAAACATTATCAAAGCCGCGAAATGCAACCAAGAAACACCATGGAACACAATAAATTAAAACCACACTTGTATGCGAGCAGTAACACACTGCAGAGGAAAACGAAAAAAAATGTAACGCAGCAAAGAAAGGATAAAGCAAGAGTTAAGTTTATAATACTAATAAAAATAATCCTTTTGAGTAGGAAAGGGAACTGCGAAATATTTGTTTTATGTTTATTTCTTTTTTCTATCACCGTACATACATATGTTTAAATGTGTAAATTTTAACTTAATATTATAACGGTCTTGTTATTAAAATCAAAAATAAGCCATGTTTGTAACTCCTTGTTTGTATTTGTACCTCTTCTGCTACTACTTTTGCACTCACGTAGCAATTAATATTTCCAGCTTATTCTTGTCTGTGGCCATAAACAACGCGAAATGGTTTTTACTGAAATTATGTAGTTGTTGTGTGCAGACAGTTTTAGGTATCAATTTACTCCAGCTTCCTGCTAACATAGAAAAGGCTTTAAAGCAAAACAGGTGTCGTTGTAATTTATTGATGTCGTGGTTGAAAATGCATAAATTTAATCCCTGAAATAAGCGAAAGGTATATATTGTTTAATATTTACATAGAGAAAGGTTAAATAATCTTTTTAAAAACATTGATAATAAAGTCTGGAAAGTGTAAAACATTAAAAAATAATTCAACGGTATTGTTACACACGGGAAAATGGTATTCTGAGGGTAACACTAAAACTGATAGAAAATAATTACTATTAATTTATGTTGGTTTTGTTCAAAATTTTTATGTAAAGGATAAGGGAATTTGAACATACCTTCAGTGTAATTGGGAAACTCTTTGTAACTGGACGACCAGTAAATACCTTTAAAATAAAAAACAACTGGTTCATATTTTCAAATAGGTACATATATAGTTATTCTTTTTTCTAGACGACTTTTGCCCTCAATCTAGGTCGATAAAACATTATTTCATATTAAAAATTCAGAATCAAAAACGTTTAAAAAACAAAAGGGTAAATATTATCTAACCTTATGATTCCCAGTTAAATCAAGGTAAGTTTTCCTTAATTCCACTAAGTTGACATTCGACCTCTAAATGGATAAATGGCCCCTATTATCATATTTCTAGACTCATAATTTTGGAAAATACCATAAACTTAGTACCAAAAATAAGTACCAATATTTTTGAAAAAGGACTTTATCTTATAAATTAACATCTGACCTTAATTATATATTTCTAAACTTATAACACAGGGCAACACGAATGACAATGGGCTACCCCATTCCCTCCACCCAACAAAAAATTTTTTTTCCAAAATGTAGGTTTTATTGTCCAATTACTTCTTGTAGAACATTTGAATTCGATAGCTGCCCAGAAAAAACTTGGAAGTGATTATTCATTACAAATTTCTTTCTTTTCAGTTACTATTGCATACCGTCTTGGTTACTTAGCAGTTGTTAGATAATGAGTTGCCTTTTATGTTTCGGGACTTGGCAACACTAGTGCTGTAATCTGACAACTGACAGCTCTATCGTTAAGTTTGATATTTTCTAGGTTATACGTACTCAGAACGTTGTGACATACGAGCGCTATTTGTGTTGTTTACAGTAAATCAAAAGATTCAACTCGACCCAAATTGAAATTAAATCGTGAATATTTTCTTACGATTACTTTTAACAACGTCCCTACGGGGAAGTGGACTGGTCCAAGACTATTGACGTGAACGGTTCTTTACGATAGCGACTGGTTCTAGTTCTTGCACTTTATATGAAGAGAACCTGTCATTTTTACATTGCGTTGTCATTGGAGGGGGCAATTGGTTTAAAACTAACACCTCAGAACGGGTTATAGGTCAATCCTATAAAAGAAAATTTTATATTAATTGTTGTATATATCTTAATTGGGAGTATTTCTAAAAACACTAAAGTGATTTCGGATGATTAATTTTAGTTTTCTAATCCCGAAATATAAAATGCAACCCTCGTAGTGTTAGTTTTAGAATTTTATACTTTGTTTAAGTTTAATATTTGGAGCCAGTTTCAACCAAAATATCAAAGGAAAAAACTCTTAATGCAACAATGATTAATTCGGGCCCTTAGAGAAAGGTTATTTCAATACCAATAAAGTAATAGCTTATATAAGTCCCTCTTTGTAAGCGAGCATGGTAAGTTCTTGCCTCCAATGTCATTGCTATGTTAAAATAATGGGTTACAATTCTAATGAGTAAGAGTTTTTTTTGGATTTTAACTTATTACAAAGCAATTTAAGTTTTTTTTTGGTATGCTATAGTTTCCGAGATAAGGCGTATCCAAAATTTCTCTCCAAAAAATTTATATCCAAAATGTTGGTCTTATTTTCCAATTACTCTTTGAAGAACATTTTATTTCTATAGCGTGAAATATTTCACGAAATTTGTGCAATTGTAGGGGAAATACCACTTCCCGTCATCTTATCTGAAAAACAAATTTTCTTAATTTAGGTCCCTATCTTTGAAGTATTTGTGCAAAGTTTTGTGGCAAAAGTGACTATATTTACTGAGATATATAGGGATATATGCAGGGATTTTTTTCTTTAAAAATGGGTTATTTTGGGTTTTCTCTTATATCTCGGTGCATGAACAATTTTGCTAATTTAAAATAAGGAGTGCCTCAGGAATATTTTTGATTGTTTGATATCAAATTATTTTCTGTGCGACATTATTTGATTTCAGAAACTTGCATTTAACAGACACACAGATGGACATGGCTATATTCACTTTCTTTTCTATAGGGATCCACAAAATGTATTAACTTTATGGGGTCTAAATTGAATATTGCAAAAATTACAAAAGGAATGACAAGCTGATATATACATTACGTGACTGCCAAAGCTTCGACCTTACAAAAAAAATTTAATTTTGAAGACCTGTGTAATCTTAAGAGATACCAAAACCTTAGTACAATTTAAAAAGTACGTATTACTTAAAAAACGTTATTTTTGTCCACTTAGTTGACTTCTAACTTCTATATGGGTAAATAGACAATTACATAAAAAAGTACGTTTTGCCTGCATATACGGTTTTGAACCTTAATGAGGTTCTGTAGATGTCAAATAAAATAAGATATATGTTTCTTTGAAATTGGTATAGAATCTAAAAAATATACCTAGAAAACACCAAAGTACAATTTGTATCCTTTTTTCAAGAAAGTACCCAAAATATATATATTTTTTTTTTTCTAAACAATCACAAGCCAAATACAAAAATCGTTTCTATTTTAATTGAATAAAAAGTTACATAAAGTACCTAAAAAATACTAAAATAAAATGTGTGCCCCTCTTTTGTCCTTATAGATAAAAATTTCAAAAAAAGTACCAAAATTCTGTTTACATTTTTCAGGACGTTTCAAATGCAATTTGTAATTTGTTTCTATCTTTTTCGGTATGAAAGTTTTGAAAAGTCCCTGCGAAGTACCCCTAAGAGTAAAAATTTTAAAAAAGTACCAAGACCATACTCATACATTTTGGAGCCTATTTAACAAAATCTGAATTATTTTCTAAACTTCAAAACTTTAATAATTTAATAATAATTTCAAAACTTTTAAAAAGTACCTTTGAAAAACCAAGGAACCAATAATAACGCAGTTCAAGCAATATTTCTATTTTTATTGCCATCGAAGTTAAAAAGTGGATATAGGCATCTTGTTTTGCCCTTGTGGGTCTGGAATTTCAAAAAAGTGCCAGACATGGGTTTTTTTTTTTCGTAGAACACATTAATCCAAATATAGTTTGAGAGATAGAAACATATCAATTTTCCCCTGTTTGGCCCTATTTTGACCAAAAAGATCATTCCATTGTATTCCACTCTTTTTTGAGTATGTCGGTTCACAGAAAGAAAACTCGCTTTCTTAAATCAAGAATTTTATTCTTGAATTTATCCAAAATCTTTCTTGAAATTTATAAGTACGATTCTTACTTACATTTTCTTAAATCAAGCCTATTCGGAGTGCTTCAACAAATCAAGCAGAAAAAAGCTTGTTGTTTTAATATAATATTTTACATTTGAAAACAAAGTGTCTCGGCGGCCTTGAGGTAACGCGCTTGTGCTGCAGTGCAGAAAGTCCCTGGTTCGAATCTCAGCTTCGGTAAGTAGAAAAAATGAAATTTTTAAATTGTAACTTTTAAGAATTTTTAAAATAAAAATAAAATATAAAATTTTTCTTCTTTAATAAAGCTCCATAAGTCAAAAAAATGACATTTAATTTTCGAAAAAATCCCGTTTACGGCTTAAATCAATCTTTTTTTTGGCTTAAATCAAGTACGGTTCCAGACTTAAATTAATCCTTTTTTGGCTTAATTGTGGCCAAAAGTAAGAACTTCGTACACGAAAAATTTTACTTGGAGTAAGAAATTTCGTACATGATTTAAAAAAACCCGTACTCACCGTACTTTTGACACCGCTATGGCTTGATTTAAGTAAAGTTTTCTTGGATAATTTTTTGTGTGTTAAAATTGATTGTTAATTGGCTCTAGCTCAGGGGGTTATTATGTGATTCAATTCAAATCGGTAATCCTTCGAACTGGTACAAATTGAATTGCATAATACCATTTTATTTACGAAAGTCTGGAAATTAACTTTTGTTTTTGTAATAAAAAATTGACCTTTTTAGAATTATTTCTCAAAGTTAAAGGTGTTTTAACATGTTTAATTTCAGTATTAATTAATAATAACCTTAAATTATTTCATAAAATTAACAGTCTTTTAAACGTATTAGATAATACGATTTGCGTTTCGAATCGAAAATTCCCTTCGAAAGCTTTTTAACTCAAATTATATAATAACCCTCCAGAGCTAGGAGTTTGAGGTTTTTTTGACAAATTAAAATGGAAAGTTTTTCTAAGACATGACAATAACTTTCATAATCTTTACAACACATTGGGTGATGTTGGAATTTGTAATTTTTGTTTTGGTTTGCGTTCCCATTATTTTTTTTCAAATTTCCTTCGTACACTAAAATATTAATAAAAAAATTTTTTTAAAACACATAAATATTTATCTATTATGTTTTTATATATTTATTGTTTTTTACAATTTTTTTTTAGAATAAAAAACCAAGTTTTTATTGTACTTACATATAATATTTATGTAAAATTAATATAACTATTTTGACTTAAATTATTTTGTAAATATACATATCAAAATAATTCAAATATTAATTTATTTTTTTCAATAAAATATTTCTTGCCGTTGACAGCTTTTTAAAATGGCGACACACAATTTCCTACCTTTCTAACGCATCAACAGCCATTGTTTGCAAGTGTCATAAATTTAAATTAAAAAAAGCCAACACCAACAATAACAATCACAATAGAAAAATAGTAGAGAAATTAAAAATTGCATTCAAACATTAGAAAGCAAACAGCTAAGAGTGAATGGATTTGTTTTCATTGTAATTTTTAAAGTTCTTGGCAAACAGACACACATACATACGTTTATATGGAAAGCGAAAAGAAGCCATGCACCACCATCCAGTGCTTAGCCGGGAATCATAAATCTACAATACTAGTTAATATTTCAGCAATGATTAAAATTCCCCAAACCTGATAAATGTACTTTTTTTATGCCAGCCAGTTGGCAAGTTTACTTTTCACAACTTTAAATTATGCCAGACACGTCCAATAGGTGAGACTGCTGCAATAAGCCGGAGGTGCATTTACTTTATTTCTATATTTTGTTTTTTTTTTTTTTTTTTTAGTTCAGTTTATATTTTTTTAAATTTATTTCTTTTTATTTTATAGTATTTTTCATTTTTATATGTGTATAGTAGAAGTAGAAATCAGCCTTAAAGCAGTTGTTTGAAATAATAAAATCTTAAAATGAAGGTCACAGCAAATGAACAGTACTTTGTAACTTATATTCGTAATTAACAAGAAAAGCCTACTAGTTATTAATACTAGTTTATGTTAGGTAGGTTAGGTTTGGTAAGTTACCAATATAAAGTGCAAATATTTTAAAAAAAGGAAAGCGAAAACAAGCCCTTCACTGCGGTGAATATGCAATGAAGGCTTTTCTACTTTTCGCAAACTCTTTCGGCAGTATGACCACAGGGGTAATCATTAATAGCGCATTGCAAACGGATACCAACCTGTTACTAATTGGATATGTACTCTCCTAGCGCACAGGATTATACATGCAGAATATGTTCTTTAAGAAATTCATCAAGAAGGAGCACTCTCACCATTTCTGTAGACATTAGTGACAAAAAACTTCTCTCAGGATTTCAAGGCCATTGGAATAACCCTATATGTAGATTATGAGCATTTACATTTATTGGAAATTATTTAAATACAATCAGTTCTACAGTAGAGGTTTCACAGTCTAGAAGACTCTTAGGAAAGAGGGCTGGGTGTTAACATTCCGAAAAACAAACCAGGCTCTCTGCACTAGAGAGACTAAGACTAGGCCATAGGCCACAACGATATCGGATAATGCCAATATGATACAAAAAGAACACTTAGGAGCGAAAATTAACAAAAGGTGTCGCGAAGCATTAAGTTGGAGGAAAAATGCATGCACTCAGCATGAAGCAAAATGCTACTCAAAATATGAGACCTTAAGCCAAATCTGACGCGTTGGACTTACAATGCAATGGCTTGGCATCGCTGGGAGTAACCATAAATTTAAAACCAAAAAATTTGGTGTCAAAAGGTATTTGAAGGGAATCGGTGGCTTAATGGCGGGCCAATGGAACAGTTGGACATCAAGCATAGCGGTGACTTCATAATTCCAAATCTCAGCTACATTAGGAAGCTGACTTAGACTACTGATTAGTGGGCCTCCTGCTCAATACAATGGCTGATTCTATTCTTGCAAGTTCGGCACGCAGCTGAGTCTTGTTCGTAGCTTGTTAAAATTAATCTAAGAGCACGTTATTATAGGCTGCCTTCTTAACAATTTAAGGTAAATCAGCTGAAAAACTTCTACTATTCTGCAAAATGACCTTAACTAACACGCAATGCTAAGTTAAGGTAGGCAGGAATATCTCTGCACCTTTCAGTACCAAATGATGTCTGAGGCAAGGAGACAGCTTTTCGTGTAATCTTTTTAATATTCTCCTAGAGAATACAATACAAGACGAAAATGTGAATAGAACTGGATACAACGTGCAAGACGTCTAATAGATTTGGACATAGAGCTGAAGTTGATAACTTTAAACAATTTTATCTTCTTTAACACCGACATAAACAAAATATACAACACAAAATTTGAGATAAAAAGAAGAACAACGTTGCCCAAAAGATGCTACTTTGAACTAAATAATCAGTTTAAAAGTAAAGCAACCTCCTGACAAGCATAAATTACTTACCACAAGACACTGATAGTACCTGTGGTGATATGTGGCTCTAAAGCATGAGTATTTGCAAAAACAGATGAGGCAATGCTTGGAGTGTTTGACAGGAAAATTCTTCGGAAAATCGTTGAACCCTTCTGCGTTTACCGAAAATACTGGTGTTTTATAAGTCGAGAGCTTTATAAGCTATTTACCGACATTGACATAGTTACGCGTTCAACGTTTACGTTGCTAGTTGCTAAGTTGTCACAATTAATGAAGATGCTTCAGCTCGGAAATTATTTGAATGCGAGACCGGTGACGGATTGCGTAGAAGGGGTAAAACGAAACTTCGATGAACAATTCAAGTGGGGGAAGACATTTCGAAATTTGGTGACAGAAAATGCAAACGATACGCAGAAGATCGAAGTGCATGGAAATCGATTTTACGTTCAGCTAATGGAAGGAACGTTCTTGGCACTCAAATAAGTAAGTTAGTATGTAAACCCTATTTTCCTTTTCTACCCCCTGGCTACCTCATTACCATTATAAACACAAATAAAATTTTCCGCTGTCGTTCCAAGTCACCGCTTAGTTGTTTGTGAAATATTTTACCCAGTACTTGGCTCTTTAATTCTGTAAATTAAGGCAGTTAAGTACAACATGCCAGTAAGTATAAGATGAACAAAAGTTTCCCAATCGTATTTGTTTATTGTGGCATTAGTGTTAACGAATGACCACAATCACGGTCCGTAGACCCAATCTGACTTTGTCTGTGAGCAACTTGGTGTCTGCCACAGAAGATTCTTCCACTGAATATTCCTTACTGATGACTCGTTATGCTCAACAACCGTTTTCCAATCTCTCCACATTAACAACCTATTGTTGGTCTCAAACTTTCCTTCCAATAAGTCAAGGAGCCACAACAAACGAGCTTGTCTGCAACATAGTGTGACGTCGAAAAGTTCATAGCTCCATCACGGGCTTTCTATCAGGTCCTTTTACCTATACACAATTCCCCTTTAAGTTCCCAATGGCTACGTGGCTATTTAGATAAGAAGTGGCCTCACTATATCTCGGCAGACGTTTCACTTTAAAAATTGCTTTCATACAAGGCCATTGTCATCGTAACAATATAAAGGAAGCCGTAATTTTTATAAAGAAGGATACATCAATACAACCTTTAAGTCGCTGTTTTTTATTATCACTCTTTTTGTTTCACCCTGGCCACAACACCACAAACATCAACTACAGTGTTAAAAAAATTGAAAAAGTGGTTTTCGTTCGAAAGTAATGAACAACCAAAGAAAGTAAGTACGAAGTGAAAGAATGAATGTATTTCTTGTTTTCTAAAATACAGCCTCAAGGTATGTCAGTTGTACATTTTACAATTTAATAAAAGAAGTTGTTGAGGGAAGATATTATGATTTAAACTTGAAAATGTTATGCTGTGTTCAGCAAAAAGAACAATAAATTCACGTGTTTTTCCCCATTTAACAAGCGGGGGCGATGACATGACACTTCAACTATTGTTCTGATATTTAATTCAGCATGAAATTGGTTCTCTTGTATTTATCACAATTATTATCAATATTATTGTTGTTTGCATAAATAATAGAATAAAAAAAAAAAAATGATAAACGTAATAGTGGTGGTGACAGTGGGTTTTTAATCGGTGTGAGATTTAATTTTTTTGAAGGTGTGTTTTTGATGTTTAAATTAAATTGTGTTCCGTCAGTTTTTTTGTGTCAAAGTTAGATTTTTTCTGTTGCTGAACTTAAAATTTTTTAAACAAAAAGTTTATATTGTTCCTATTGGTTTTACTCTAATAGTTTACTCAGTATTGGAAATGTGCATTATTGCTGCTATAAGCATCAAGCATTAAGCTGTTATTAACGGTCTTGTTATAATTTTAATTAAACAGATAAATGTCACATGGCTGATTCCAAGTAAGACCAAAATAAAATGCGGAAACAATTTTTATTTAATTAAAAAAAGTCATTCACTTAACCTCTACCAAAAGAAAGATCAAATTATAAATAAATTGCTGTATTTTTTATATATTTTTTTTTTTCAACTTAAATAGACTTTAATATTATATTAAATTAGGTTAGGTAGAACAGGCATCCCTTAAGCGAAAGGTTACAGTTCACTCGGGTTCGCTTAATTTGCTCCGTTTATATTACCTTGAGAAGCAGATAGAAGGAGCTGAGATAGAAGATAAGAAGAAGTTAAGAGGAGGTTCAGAAAGAAAGAGAAGTAGGATAAAGCGGACTAACCAGGATATCTTGTTGGAATCGAAACCACAACACCCAGTCTCGCGAATTTACCGGTGACCCTTACATTATAATAAACTGCATTTATTTTTTATATTTTGATAAAAATTCATATCTGTCATATGTTCTCAAAAGTTTTTGCTATGCAAAATGTTTGGAGCATTTACACATGTTTTCAATGGTGGGTGAAAAATCATGTTGCAATGGTACTGTCACCAACCTGAATGTTGTTTATATTCCGTCGCTGTTCTTTCAGGGAAAAGAATCGAATATTTTGGCAATGGTTTACTGCTTTGGAAATTTTAAAAGGCAATCACTTCGTTTCTCTGCCATTCAGAAGTGAATGGACATCAGAGTGTTTTCTTGCTTACAAAGATCCCTTCCCCATTTGCAGATCACTTTCTAGTATTATTTCTACAAGGTGTTGCAAAAGAAGTCATCCGATGTTCTTTGGCTCTCATTTTTTTTTTCTAAATGAAAAACTTATATTCTGGGTTTTGATGATATTTATTTAAACCCTGAGAATTTTATTGGTCAAGTTGAGAAGATGATATCGGCCAAATGTGCGCCGTAACAATTGATTGTTATATGGGCTCGTTTTATTTGATTTTTCATCACTTCGGTGAAAACTTCGGGCGGCGGATCCTCGCATTCGTGTCGAATATTAATCTTAAGGGCTTCCACAGTCTCGGGATTGTCAACGTAAATACGCGAATTTGAAAAACCCCACAAAAAAGTCTGAACGGTAAAATCGTGAGACCTTGAGGGCCAATGCAAATCGCCAAAACGAGAGACGAGGCTACCCGTGAATCTTTTGTGGCTCACGCGTTGTGTGCCGTTGCTCTGTCTTGTTGAAACCACATGTCTTCCGGTCCTAATTCTTGCGATTGCGACAGAAAAAGCTAGGCTAACATGGCCCTTTAACGCGCATCGTCTACTGTTGTCGTTTGACCGGCGGCGTCCTCGAAAAAAAAAATGGTCCGATGACTCCTCCAGCGTAAGCTGCGAACCATGGAGTAACTTTTAGCAGGTGAAATGGCTCCTTGTGCATCACTAATGAATTTTTGGCGCCCCAGAAGCGATAGTTTCATTGTTTAAGTACCCTCCCAATCGCTTATTATAATTTTGGTCGAAAAATCGTCCACTTCGGCCTCGAGATTGAGGATGACTTGGGTGTAGGTTACACGCATTTGGAGGTCAATAGGCAGCAACTGATGATTGAGCTGGACTTTGTACGGAAACCTGCGCATGTCTTTGATCAAAATTCGCCTTAGGGACGAACGGCTGATGGCTTATTGCCGCTCCGGGGCCAGCCATTCTTGGCGACGACTTGTGTGGTCCCATACTCTTCAAGATTGGTACCAGTCAAAACAGATTTAATATTGGACGCCATTTGCTAAAATAAATCCATCTTCCAATAGGGTGATTTCTTTTGGCCCACTGTGTAAATAGGAACTTTAAGTTGTTCTTCAGTTAGATGATATTCAAACTTAGTACAAAGATGAACACAAAAAATGGTTTCAATTACCAAAATGATTGAACCAATCAGTAAAATGTTTCAAGGTCTAAAACCTCAGTCGTTAGTACCTTTGTTTATTTGATTTAATTTCATAATTTGTTGTGATATTAAATATTACAAATAAATAAAATCTTGAAATTCGCACTTATCACCATAATGATTATATCAATTAACTAAATTGTAAAAACAAAAATTTGGCGACTTTTTTATCCAATTAGCTACTTTTAAGATTTTATACATTTGTTATTGTCAAAATTGAAAAATAAACAATTTGTTTTCAATCAACCACATTTAAGATTTTGATGACTGAAATGATCAAAATTAAATTTAAATGCTTAGATAATTTATAAGTCAAATTTTCTTTTTATGATTTAGTCCCGGTACAAAAAAAATAGGAAGAACAAAGAATCAAAGAACAAAAAGCAAAAAATAAAACAAAAAAATTTTTTGACCCAGTTAAGCTTTCGACCTGCCATCTGATTATTAGGCTGAGGGCTCTATCGCTAGACCAACGAGCCGTGTCACTTCCGAGGCTTAAATTCTTATATATGTTAGCGTTCATGTTCGTTTTTTTATTTTCGTATACTTAACGAAATGTATAAATTTTTAAATACAATTAAGCTGTTGGTTAGGACAATTAGTTTTTTAATTGAAATCGTTAAACAAATTTTTATTTATTAAATTTATTTATTTGAAAAATAATCAACCTTAATATTTTTATGTATTTATTATTTTAATTTTACGTTAAAACAAGTAAATGCCTTTAAGCTGTCACTATATATTAAAATAAACATCTGCATTAAGAAAAACGTGTTATGAATCTATTGTTCAACTGCACGGAAAAACTAAAAAATTACAACAATTGTTTGTTGGCTTTATGAATATAACAAAACAACAAAAAAGTACCTAGAATTTTATACTACAACTATATCCTATATTATTTGTCACAAATACAAACGTACACATAAGCAGTTGCAATGAAGAAATTATACATTAAATTCCTGGTGTAAATTATAGTTCAGCGTCACCAAGTCGGTTTTATACTCTTCAACACTACGCCATGGTAAAAATTAGAAATAAATTTAAAAGAAAAAAATTTCTGGCCCAATGTCTTTTTTTATTTTTGGATGTATTTTCAGAATTGTTGGTAATAAACACTGTAGGGTTACATCCGTTGAACAAATAAAACAGCACTACAACAAAAATAATGCAACTAACTATGGTCGATCGTATGCGTGTGAATATTATTGCAGTTAAATACAAAAAATAAAACAAATAATAATAATAATTTTTTGGCTGGAAAATTGCAAAAATAATTTACCTTCTGCATGAGCGCAAAAATCGTTTATACAAGTACAACAAGAAAGTACCTTGTGATTTAGGCCATAAAAAACACATGCAATAGAACTACAAAACAAAACGCAAATATTTTAAAGTTCTTTTGTATGTGAAAATAATTGTAAAAAATTGTGAAAATTATCACATTATGGAGAAAAGTAATTGTTTTTAGGAAGAGGCGAAACACTGCACTAGAATGTGTGTACGTTTACGTGTATCTATCTACGAATGAGTATGAACCTTTCCTATATGTAGACATTGCGTATACGCTCCACATGACATGAAATCACATTTAAACTACGAAAAAGATATGAAAAAAAAAGTTCAAAGTCAACGTTAAAAGCCATATAATGTTTTAAAGAAATTTATACCATTACTCTTAGAATTCTCATAGAAATGAGGATTTTTCCTTCACTTAAGCTTTATTTAAACAGTGTGTATCGAAAGTTTATCGCGGTATTTTATATATTTTGTTAGTTAAATCGTTTTGCCCTTAAGCTAACAAAATGTTTCTTTTGTAAATATAAAAAGCCCACCTTAAGAAATCATCATATTGGAAAATGCTATTATTTTTGCAAATGGGGTCCAATAGCAAATCTATTTTGAGATTTGTGAGCTAGACAAATGTAGAATACAAGTGAACAAGCCATGGAGCTATACACTCCCAAAAACGCGAAATAATCGTTTCTATTTATTGGCGTAACAATTCGTCTGTGGTGTTGGCGCAGCGCAAAATCCGTCGCCGATTCCCCGGTTGTCGACCACCGATTACGCAAACACTGCGCCGTTTGGCCACTAACCTTAAAGAGTATGGGACCACTCGAGCTGCTGCAAAATGTGGTTTGCCTCGCAGCGCCTGTTCTGCCGAGAATGTCGCCGCTATTGGCGAGGATGTAGATCTGTCACCAGAAACATCGACCAGATGCAGTGCCTCGCAAAAAGTCATCCGCCGGTAGTCCCTAAGGCAATCTTGTTCAAAGGCCTGTGCGTGTTCCCGTACAAAGTGCAGACCGTGCATCAGCTGCTGCCTGTCGACCGCCGAACGCGTGTAGCCTACGCCTTACCCCTCCTCTATCTCAAAGCCGATATGAACGATTTTTCGATCAAAATCATATTGAGTGATGAGGATCATTTCCGCCTCACCAGATACGTGAATAAGCAAAACTATCACTTCAGGAGCACCAAAAATCCACTAATATACACAAGGAGCCATGACACCGGTACAAAGTGACTTAATTATGTGCTGTTCACGCTGGAAGAGTCACCGAGCCATCCTTTTTCGAGGACGCCGCTGGTCAAATGACAACAGTAGACAGTGAGCGCTATAGGGCCATATCAGCCGAGCTTTTTCTACTGCAATTGATCGAACTAGGACTTGCAATATGCGATTCTAACAAGACAGAGCAGCAGAGCACATTGGGCGAGCCACAACCGATATTCTAAAGGCGCCATTCCCGGGTCAGCTCGTCTCTCGTTTAGCGAATATATATTAGCTCACAAGATTGCCCGACTTAACCATTCCAGGCCTTTTTGTGGGGGTTTTTTTTAAAACCTAGCCAAGTCTTTACGTGAACAAGCCCGATACCCTGCAAGCGCTTAAGAACGACATTCGATACGAGTGCGAGAAAATGTCGCCCGAAATTCTTGCCGAAGTGATGGAAAATAATATAAAACGAGCCAAATCGAAATCAATTATGACGGCGCCCACTTGACCAATATCATCTTTTTAATTTAACCATAAAAGTTTAAAAGGTTGAAGTCAATATAATCGAAAAATTACTTGAATTTTTTTATTTAGAAGAAAATAAGAGACAAACAACATCGCATGACTTTTTTTGGCCCACCTTGTAGTTTGTATATTTGTAGTGGTGTATATTTTTTCAAAGAAAAATTATGATTTTTTCTAAGCCAAATTCAAAGTGTCTTACAAATACTTACATACGTTTCAATTTTAAGTTGTTACTTGTTTGTGCCAAATGTCTTAAATCACCAATGACAGGCATACGTGTAAAAATTCGGATTAAACTGAATTTAGATTGAATCTATGCGTGTGTAATAGTTTATATTAAAATAAAAAATAAAAAATATTTAAACAATGTTATTTAAAAATTCTAGTATCTACTTAAACGCACAAGTTTGTTTTTTAATTATATTGTTTATGTTTAGAATATTTTCCAAAAAAATTTAAAGTTAAAATCTAATACAAAAATTATTAAACATAAGTGTTGCTAGGAAAAATCATATATACATAAGTTGAATTCAAAAACTTTACTTGTTCTCTAATAAGAAAAGAAAAAAACTATTTTTTTTTTAATTTTTATATTTTTTTACGATCATCTCAATTTGCAAGTTTTTAAGGCAAACCGGTCATTTTTGATGCACAGCAAACTTTTTTTATTCAAGAAACGGCAATACTACAGTAAGAATAGTTTTTATTATATAATTAGTTACCTTTATATATGCTGGCGAGGATTTAGGGGAAAATGGAAGGAAGGAAATTCGAAACCCAAACCTCGAACCGTTTAAAAATTAACTTTTTTAATAAATAAAAATATTGGTAGCCATAAAACAAACGTTTCATATATTTTATTAAACAAATGTATTGCATATCCAAATTTGCACTTTGTGTAATTCTACAAAAGCAGGACATAGATTTACAAAAAGGATCACCTCTTATAAAAACTCTGATAATGTATGGGTCTTGAAATCAAAATGAATAAGGCCCAAACACAATTTAAAACTCAATTTTAAGACGCAAAAAACACTTGCGTTGACATGGAAATTTTAGTTGAAAAGCCTAGATTGAAATAAAAAAACATTTTGAAGACGTCGAAGTATACTACCGCATCGAGGGCTAAATACTCTTTATTGAATCTGTTTTACAAGACTGAAAAACACGTTTCTCAAAGAAATTCCTTTGTTTAACATCCCTCAGATTCTGCCTGAGAGTATAACTACATTTACTGATTTAAAAATTTTAATTATGCCACTTGAAGATGATTAATTAAAACTAAAAAAAATTATAAAAGAACTTCTTATATCAAAAATTTCGCATTGGAATCAAAAATGGAAAATTTATAAAGACCGGTCAGAAAACATAATAGGTGTTTTAACAGGGTGTGACCCAGAAATTTAACCAAACTTGCAAAAAATTTTCATCATTTTTGTTTTATTGTCGGTCAGTTATGCTGCGGCTGAAATGTTATTTTCACCCTTAACAGCTTAGCAATATTGCATTTACATAATAAAATTTAAATTGACACAAATATCGTGCTTAACAAATTTGCTTTAACAGGAAAAAATCATAACCCAGGCAGAAATGTACGATTATAAAACGATGGTTAAAGAATATTGTACCATTACAGCCCCATAAGCACAAATTTCCCAATTTTTAAAAATATTGTACCATTACAATACTGTGTATACAAAATCGCAACCCTAGCTTGTAAATAAAAAAAATTTTTATTTTTAATTAAATAAAAATGTACACAGAACGAAAAACGGCTTTCTAAAATCAAGAATTTTATTCTTGATTTTATCCAAAATCTTTCTTGAAATTTTCAAGTACGATCCTTACTTACATTTTCTTAAATCAAGCCTATTCGGATTGCTTCAACAAATCAAGCAGAAAAAAACTTTTTGTTTTAATATATTATTTTACATTTGAAAACAAAGTGTCTCGGTGGCCTAGAGGTAACGCGCTTGTACTGCAGTGTAGAAATCCCTGGTTCGAATCGCAGCTTCGGTAAATACAAAAAATTAATTTTTCAAATTATAAATTTTATGTATCTGTAAAATAAAAAAAAAACATAAAATTCTTTTTCCATAAGTCAAAAAAATGACATTTCATTTTCGAATTAATCCCGTTTATGGCTTAAATCAATCTTTTTTTGGCTTACATCAAGTACGGTCCGAACTTAAATCAATCCTATTTAGGCTTAATTGTGGCTAAAAGTAAGAAATTCGTACTTAAAAAATTTTACTTGGAGTAAGAAATTTCGTACTTGATTTAAGAAAAACCGTACTCACCGTACTTTTGACACCGCTATGGCTTGATTTAAGTAAAGTTTTCTTAGATAATTTTTTGTATGTATAAACATTTTTTTTCATATTTTTATTATTGCATTTTCGCCTGTGGCAAACTAACAATAAGTATTCAAATCTTAAAACTAGGTAGTTAATATTAGTCCAGCCAGTGCCAGACTAAAATTTTAAATCTCATATTAATTATCAAGCTTCATATAAGCGCAATAGTATCCCTCCTTTTCAGGCGGGTGTGCCCACTATGTTGCAGGATGTTTCGGGCGAGCGGATTTGGGTGAGTTTCCAGCTTATTTAAATACTTGCCCACATAGTTCAGTAATGTTTAAAATTAAAAAAAAAAAATTAAAAAAAAAAACTGTTAAGATGCATTGGAAAGTTTTTTGCATGTTTTATTTTGCTATATAAAAACATATTTATTTAAATGAATCCTTTACTCAAAAGCCTAAGCTAACAATGTTCATCATTTTAACAATAACTAGTAAGTTGAACTCCTAGGACAGAAAAGATAAAAATGTTATTCCAGTACCGTAAATTTAAGCCTACAGTATTGCTACAACTTAAAAACCAAGAGTAGAAGGTGTCCAATTGGCGTTATCATTTTAACATCGAGCCAGCATTGTAAACTTGTTAAGTTTACGTTATTTTGATATTGAGAGTCCACTCCCAACGTCACAACAGAATCGGTTTGATTGTCTTTTTCTGCCTGGAAAGTTATCAATTAAACAAAAATATGTTTCTTTGTCTTTAAAGTAATTATAACTATTTTAAATGCATTAAAATTTTCATTGACCTTTTGTTTTAATAAGCCGCTTAAAGCTAGTTTTTAGGTCTTGAGCTTCCTTTACAACAGTCGTGGTTGCAACTAGTACATAACTATACTAAAACGTTAATAATTTAATAAACCGAAGGAATAGTTTCACCATTTTCTAATTTATTAAAATTGTTTTTAGAATATTATAACCATAATGGAGGATTTCAGATTTTTCTTTAAATATTATGACCGATCTCAAATGCTTTTCAAAATTCTTAAAAAAAGTTCTGACCATTGTTTAGTAATTTTTCTAGTTGCTAAATAATGCCTAATAATTTTTAAGACTTCCTTTAAAATTCTCTATCCCTGCAGAAATCAAGACTACTCCTTACATCTATGTAAAGAGTACTCCACAAGGGACCAAGACTAGTCCAAAAGTAGTCCAAATATATGGGAAAACATGCTCCACTTAACATTACAATGTCCTAGGAGAGGACTACGTAATCCAAAAAAACATTACGTCAGAGTAAGCCCAAAATTAGTTCAAGTAATTACTCTACACATTATTAACACACTTTCAATTATTCAGCTTGTCAGAAAACACATTAAATAAAATATGGCGTAACAGTGTTACCATAGTTGTATTTTTTTTTTTTAAATCATGTATTGCGAGTATTGCCAAATATCTTTTTTTTATTCATCATGATCCATGTTTGCATTACATCGGACCATGTTGTAACTACTCCTTTTTACTTTAAAAGCATCATGTACTCCAATAATTTCTGCAGGTAACTATTGTCTGTTTTTGAAGATTTTTCTCAGAATACTCTAAACATTATCTGATAATCTTTAAAGCTTCTCTTAAGATAATTATTTAAACTTCTCTAAGGATATTTTATCAAAGCCTGATGCTTTTCAAGACTTCTATGAGAAAATTGTGACCAATGTCTGATGATTGCTTGGACATTTTTAGAATATTATAATGTTTAATATCATTCAATTCAATTCAATTCAATTTATTTATTTAAATGAATTTCTAATACAACAAGACATAACATCTTATAATTTATAGTATTAGAATCAGGTACGTTAAACAATACTTTAGATTAATTAATGAGTAAAATAACATAAATAATATATAAAATAATATTTAACAACATTTTTATCCTAAATTAACAATTACAATATTTAGAAGTAAAACAATTAACAAGATTAACAAAAATTACAGCAAAGAACGATAAGTTTGCAAAAGTTCGTTTTTAAATTTAATTGCGTTGCTAGTATTTTGAAGGTGAGGAGGAAGTTGGTTCCAGAGACGAATTGTTAAAATAAAAAATTGTCTCTCAGAAGCTTTGTCATTGTGTCGAAATTGAATTATAATGTTTCCTCTCGATGACCTAGCAAATTTCAAGCGGTCAAACAGGTATTTTGGTGTTTCTGTCATAACAATTTTATGTAACAGAATAAGGTTTTTAAGCATGAGGTAATTATCAAATGGAGTATTAAAAATTCGACAAGTGTATTGAGAGATATGATCAAATTTTTTTAAGCCATAAACGTAACGCACAGTGTTATTAAATGTTGTTTTTAACTTTAGAGTATCCTTCGAATTACAGCCATAAAAAACCTCCGATGCATATAAGAGGGTTGGTAGTATATAACTCTTAACTAGTAGCAGCCTTATTTTCAGAGGCGTAAAATGTTGCGTAGCCCATAGACTTCTCAGCATACCATACACTTTACCACATAACTGATTAATATGATCTGACCAAGTTAAGGTGCTATTGAAAATCACACCAAGATTTTTTACCGAGCTAACAATTTCAATTCTAGAATCTCCCAGAAAGACGTCAATTTCGGTTTCAATTCTGATTGATTTTTTACAAATTACCAAGCATTTCGACTTATTAGGATTCAGACGTAAGCCGTTTGCCGACGCCCACAGAAAGATTCTATTCAAATCAGAATTTAAATTATTTACAGTCGAAGGAATTTCATCCTTAGAACTACTTACGTGAATTTGAACATCATCAGCATACATTTGAATATTGGAGTATCTGAGTTGTTGTGGTATATCATTTGCATACAGTGAGAACAATAGTGGCCCAAGTATGGATCCCTGCGGAACCCCTCTGTCCACCGGTAGGGGATTTGACACAAGACCATTATATGAGACGCACTGCATTCTACCTGTCAAATATGATGAAATTAATCTAACAGCGTACTTAGAAAAGTTGAACATTTTAACTAGTTTCAAGCATAGTATCGTGTGGTGTACCGTGTCGAAAGCCTTGGAGTGGTCAAGTAACACCAATATTGATACATTCCCTGCATCCACACTACTCCTTATATCCTCGACTACATCAGTTAGAGCTGTTATACAACTATGCTGAGGCCTAAATCCTGACTGGCGGTCAGTTAACAAATTATTTTCGTTCAAATATTTAAACATTTGCTTCTGTAAAATGTTTTCAAAAATCTTGGAGAGATAGGGGAGAATTGAAATTGGGCGATATTCACTACTTGTCTTTGGTACCGGAATTACTCTGGCAAACTTCCATTCAGAAGGAAAAGTGCTTTTTGTGATGCAAGTGTTAAAAATGTAAGTGATAAGGCGAATCACCCAGGGTAAAATTAATTTTATAAATCTTGGATTAATATCATCCAAGCCTACAGCGTTGGATTTAACAGTATTAAAAGCTTCTGCAACATCTGCCACAGTGAGATATTTAAAACTGAATTTTTGAATCGACGGGTTATATGGATGTTCATCATAAAAGTCAGGGTTAGCAGCAGGCATAGCCATATTAACAAAATTTTCGTTAAGCTTATTAAGATCAACATCAATAGCGCTAGCTTTCGATCTACCAATACCAATATCTCGAATTTGTTTCCAAGCTTTCTTGGTGTCAATTGCGTCATTGAATTTGCTTGAATAATATTCAGATTTTTTACGCTTTATTTTTGAAACAACTGCTTTCCTAGCTAAACAATACTCGTCATAATACTCAGGTGTCCTATATCGTCTCCATAATTTGTACTTATTATCACGCAGTTGTATTGATAGCTTAATATCGTTAGTAAACCATGGTCGAGCTCTATTTTTTATCGTTTTCGTCTTGATTGGGACATGTTTGTTATATAGGTTTAAAATTATATTATTAAGAAAAACTACTTGATCATTCGCCGAGGGTATGTAATAAATTTGACTCCATAATATGTTATCAAGATCATATTCTAAAGCCAACATATCAAGATTGTTAAAATCACGAAAAGAAAAATATTGATCAGGGTTTTCAGGAGCAAAATCATACAAGGTAAAAATTAAATCATGTTTGGAGAACGCAGGTGCAGCAAGTTGATCATAATGCAAAACTTTTTCCTTATTACTGACGAAAAATAAATCAAGCAAAGTGGAATTTGTGTTCGTAAAGTGTGTAGCTCTACAGTTATTTATGGGAAATAAGTTAAATGAAGACAACAAAGTTGTTAAGCTAGTATCCACATGTAAATTGCAGTTAAAATCCCCAGCAATTATAATTTCCGAATAAGACACCGATAATAGCTCCAATTGAGCGATAAGTTTGTCAAATTTTACCGTTTTGTCGGCCCTATAAACACAACCAAGCAACAAAGTGATTCCATTACAGTTAAGATCAATAAAATCGTATTCAATATCATTTGCTTCATTATAGCTACAATTAAATTTGCATTGAATGTTATTCCTTATATATATAGCTACACCACCAGCATGCTTATGTCTATCGGATCGAAAAAGGCGATATCCGTTTACATTATATAAGTTATCACCTATTTCTCTTCTAAACCAAGTTTCCGAAACACAAATGACATCAACACCTGAGTTTTCAAATAAAAAACGGAATTCATCTAATTTATTGCATAAACTTTGAGCATTTATATGGCAAATACTAAAGCCATGCCTGTGTTTAGCTAATATTCGGATCATATTATAGTTACCATCTCTAGAACCAAATTGTTCATACATAATGTTTGTCATAATGATACCTAAACGCAACGCAATTAAATAAAAATATAAATGATGGGGTACAAAAGCAAACTGACTCGATCAACAAAGAAAAGTTTAAAAGTAATTTAAAAAATAAATGGGAAAGTAAGTGTAGAATAAAACTAAATTTTAACATTTTTTTAAGATATTTATTAGTCGGAAAAATTGTACTATTCACGAAAAAGATAAGTGAGTTCCTCAAGAAATTCTACTAGTTGTGGTTCATCAGATTCAAATTTCTTCAAATAAACAAGGCCTCGGAGTGTAAAGACGGATTTTATCCTGTTCTCTTTTTTCATTTTAAGTGCTGCTTTAAATATCTGGTGATTGTGAGGCGTAAGGTTCTCATTGAGGTAAATTGGCTCATTGCTGTCAAAACCTGCATGTCTTAGACATAACGTAGTTTTAGTATCGCGGCGGTATTTTGATATAGATTTCAGTAGAAAGTTTTTGTCAAATGGAGATTTAAATTTAGCAACTATAACGTCATCCTTTGGATTATATGGTTTGTTGTTTTTATATATTTTTTTAAGTCTATAGACATTATCAATTTGCGGGGTAGGAACTTTAATTGACTCACAAATGTTATTAACAATGTTGTGAAGATTTTCATTATCGTAGCAGGGTATGCCTGATATTCGAACACTACCGGCAACAACAGAGTTTTCAGTTTTTAATAATTTTCTTCTCAATTCTACAATATTATCTTTCAAGTGGTTAACTTCAGTTTCAGAACTCTTATTTTCCAGGTTTTTAACTCTTTCAGTAATATTATTTACTTCAAATTTAATGTTATTTATTTTTTCTTCAATAATTGAGAGAATTCTTACTTCGCTCTCTTCTATTAAACTTTTTATAAAATCAAAATGTTTATCTTCACTCTCCTTTATAGAGCTTTTTATAACTTGAGAGGTGATAAACTCGCTCTCTTTAATTAATTCTCTCATAAAAGTTTTATCATCTGTTGATAAGCACGGAACTCTTAAGCATTTTTCAGCAGGTGAACCTTGCTTTGAATCTCTTAATCTCTTTGTCGATTCACTTCGCGTATACATCTTTATTTATTTTGTAACGCTTTTTATGTTATAAAAAAAGATTTACTGATGTTTTTAATATTTGTTTTTGGTTAAAGTTACAGAGTTTTTAAAGTTTATTATGAAATGTAACCATAAAGTGAGCACAAATCAAATAATCAAGTTTTATTGTTGATGGTTTTATTTAAAGAAAAGCTTTTTCTACTGTTGTGTTTTTTTAGTTTTGTAGTTTTTGTTGTAATGCAAGTTTATTTGTTTTGTTTTAAGATGTTTTTACTTTCCAACTTTTAGAAGTATATTATTATTTTAAATTGTAGATTTAAACAATTCTTTCTTAAGCAAACATATGGATAGAAATTTGTTTTTATTTGGATGGTGTATCCTTTATTCGAATTTAATATTTTATGTTTAATAATATAAAAATTTTAAAAAATTCAGAGCACCCGCCGAAAATACGTCCGTTCTCTTCGATTTCTCTTTCCTCTTAGCAAATATTCGAATATTCGACTTAGAATATAGAACACATTTGTGTACGTGAAAATGCATACAAAACAGTGCTAAAATTTGTCATGCGTACCGAACTCTGCGATAAGTTTATTTATATTTCTTATGCCGACGAATAAGTTGGCACAGAGTGAGAAATTTTCTTTTAATTTTTTTTATTTTGGTATAAGATAATGTTACGTTATACTTTAAGTATTATTTTCACTTTCTATTTGTTGCAAATAATACACTTAATGTATTTTCCATGCTATATTTTAAATTTCAATAGTTTTTTTGAATTAATACTATTTCAAATAGGGCTTCCTTTTTAAGAAATATGGTCACCCTTTCACAGCTGTTTTATTCTTTTTAAATGTGTTCCAGTTGACAAATTTACGCAACGAATTTTAACAGGCGAGTTCGTCGTGTAGGGCCAAATTCTTTGTTCGTCCCAGTTGTGTTTAGAGCATAAAATAAAGTTTAAAAAGATATAAAGAATATTTTGATATTTTTTTTTTCAAAAAAATATTTTTGGTGGCAGCTCTTGTTTTTTGTTACAAAAAATGCACAAAATGATAGAGTTTTAACTAATAATAAACTTTTTAAACTTTGAAATAAAGCAAAATTAACTTCTCAATTTTGTTTAATTAGGTGTTAAAGCAGTAAAATTTCTCTTAGAGATACACAAACAACTTCAAATCAATAACTAAAGTTTTTTTCTACTTAAAAGAATCTATTTTTCTACGCTTGACTGTGCCATATACGTTTATATTTAATTTATCATTTTTATGTTTTTTTCAACAAATTGCAAAGTTTTTGCACAGAAACACGAAGACATCAACATTACACCATATGTTCTTTAATGTTATCTAATTGCCTTTTCGACATACATTTAATCCTTATTAGTCCTTCTACCTTATAATACCTTTTAAAACAAGAAAAATTATATTGAATTTATATTAAAGGTGCACACACACAAAAACAGCGCTCGTGCTTATCCTTTTGAGATATTTTTTTAAGATGTTTTCTCTAATGCTTAATTCAAGAAACGAAAACTTCAACTTAATATCAGAGACCATTTATCCTTAATAGTTAAGTTTCGATTGTTGATGCTTTTGTTACACATCCAAACATATATCCATATGTACATGCAGGCTAACAGGACAGCAGTATTATAAATGCGTAAGTTTGTGTGTATAAATGTATCCTGCAGAATTTGGTATGTTTTTTTGGTAAGAAAACATTGTTTTAGCAACACTTAATATTTGTATTTTGGTAACATCCCATATTAACTTTTCATCTTAGACTTTAGTTTTTTTTTTGCTCGTTTTTTTTTCATTTTATATTGATGAGGAAAAAGTCTCACGTGTGTTGTAAGATAAATTTGTTTTTGTTCACTTAAGTTTGGTGTGAGTATCAATTGATTTTCTTTTGAATTATTTTTCCTGATAAGAGGGTGGGCTAATCTATTTGTTCAATGGACAAGATTGTTTGGAAGGCATTTAACTGTTGCTACAGCAGTTGTTGATGACCTTATAATTATTGTTGTTCAATTGAAGTTAGTTTGTGTTTGCACACCTACAATTCAGATTATAAGGACATGTGTTTTGTACAAACAATTACATTTGTATTTTTCTTTTTCTTGTTTTTATAACATAGATATGGTAAATTTCATATAAAAGCGGTCGGCAAAGGCTGTATAAATTTATATTTGACAATTTCTATTCTCAGATTATTTCTTAGTTCTTGCTTGTGCGAAGTGAAAAATCTCTTGGCAGTTGAATAATTTAACGAAGTTCTACAAAAACTATAACTAATTGTAGTTTCTATTAATAAATTGCATAGAAAAACTAAAAAAACTAAAAAAACTAGTTAAATTGGTTAATAAGATGTTCAAACTCGTACCTATTACTAAAAGGATTATATCAATTACCTAAATAATTCGATCACTGGATCATGGAGGAAAAATTCAGTAGGGCTATGGTTAAGGCCTTGGAAGTTTCCTGCCCCATAGCTAAGGTTAAAAGGGCTTCCCTCTGAGGTAGAATTAGGAGCTTTCTAAACTACGTAGGGACTCGCGTAGAGCCTTCAATGAATGTTATGTCAGTAGATCGTGGCAGCCTTACCGGGATAATCTGAGAGAATTCAAGAAGGCGATAGCAACCTGCAAAGAGGAAATCATGGAGAGATTTCTGCTAGGCGGTGGAAAGCACCAAGGACTCTGCTAGATTGGACAAAATTCTGGCCAGAGGACATTTAAATCCGGCCTATGTTAAGAGGGGGGGGGGGGGGGGTGACACCTGGTCCCAGTCATCAGCGAAATCGCTTAATATTCTCATAAGCACCCACTTTCCTGTGGCTTTAGGCTCTTCCCCATATAAGTCATCTAAGCCCGACGGCATTTTTCCGCGGATGTTGCAAAGTGCCAAGGGACACATCATCCTATGGCTTCATTCACAGAACATGAACACTCTGTCTCTCTCTCTCTCTCAGTTACGTTCCAAAAAGATGGAGGAAGGTCATAGTTGTTTTTTTCCCAAGATCGGAATGAGAGATCATGGGAATGCGAAGGACTTCCGTTCGAAAAGTCTTTCATCCTTCCAGCTTAAAACTCCATATAAGGCAACGACGGGAGAGCAGCTCTTGTCTTTCTAGGGGTCAGCATGCCTACCTAAGTGGTCGCTCTACGGAAACAGCCCTACATTAGGTTGTCAGTACGATAGAGAGATCCATCGAATATGGACAGTATACTATGGCGGCCTTCTTAGATATAGAAGGTGCCTTCAATAACGCAAAGACGCTCTGAATTAAACGTGAACTTACTATCCTAGGGGTTGAGGATTTTATCAATAACTGGATAGTATCGATGTTGAGCTCGCGTATAGTCACAGCAAATCTTGGTAACAGCACTGAGTCAAAACAAGTGGAGAGAGTTACCCCCAGGATAGTGTTATCTCGCCTTTGCTCTGATTTGTGGTTGTAGACAAGATCCTTCGGGTACTGGATGGTCTTCCGAATGAAAACAGTGTATTTGAGGCCGAAATATTTGCCATTCGGGAGGCTTGTAAACAACTACAGGACATAAATATCTGCGGGAATATTGATATTTTTTTCGACAGTCGGGCAGCGCTTTTTTTAACTCATATCATACACTACCACGTCACTATTGGTCAGTCAGTGTAGAATAGAATTGTCTAGGCTAAGGCAGCTGTCTGACATTACTCTGGTTTGGGTCCCTGCGCATAGGGACTACCATTGTAATGCACGGGCAGATGAGCTAGCTAAGACAGGATTTGCTCTGAATATCTCCAATCTGAATACAGTCGCAGTTCTGTTGCAGACTATTAAGAGTAGCATCTTAAGATTCTTTATGCGCATTGCTGACGGTAGGTGGCGGTGGTTGGATACGTGTAAGGTCGCCAGGCAAACGTGGCCCTCTTTCGATGTCGGACGTACTACGCAACTTATGAACCGGAATCGCGTGGAAATTTTGAAGTTGCTGGCGGTGTTAACGGGTCATTGGATGCTGGAAAGGCATGCAGAACGACTCGGCCTCACGTTAAACGATCACTGTCGCAGCTGCAAGAATAGGGAAAAGGAGAAATCAGTTTTTTATCTTCTCTGTTAATGCCCTGCTCAGGCTGTGAAGAGGCACAAATTGCTGGGCCCCCATGTAATGGACAGCCTAGGGGATGTATCTGCGATTGGGCTGAACGACCTGTCGAGATATATCAATGCGACAGGGTGGGCCTAGTACTCCATTTTCCTTGGACCATGGGGTCATTTAGACTCTACTTGACAGTTTGCGTGCAGCGAATTACCACGAAAACCAACCAACCCAAATTGTAAAAACTATAAAAATTTCGATTTTTTGTCCAAATTAAAATTTTTTTTTACTGAAATGATAACAATTAAAGCATAATCCCAATCCCTACACTTCCATTGCTTGAAGAAATTAACAAGGTTAAAATTTATGAATACCGAATTTATTTTATTTTAGTTTTAGCAACCATTGATTTTCAGGTACTGTAGAGGAATTGCGGTATAGTAGCTAGAACCGTGTAAATTCGGTTGATCCCTTTTGTTTTATTTTTAATCTTATCGCATTAAAGTATATAAAATGCCCCATATGTGTTTGCACTTATGTCAAAGTATACTTTTGTGAGATGTATTTTAAATCTCTGACAATTGTTGTTTGGGGAATTACAAAAAAATGTTCTTAAGGAACTAGAAAATAGCAAGAAAGCATAGATTATTGAAAATAAATTGCAAACTTATTTGATTTACTGATAAACTCTTTTTATTTAAAATTTTATACGATTTTTACCATTAACATAAACTCAAAATATATAAAAAAATTTCTTTGATGTTAGTATAAGACGTGATAAATTTTAAAATATAAGCGGAAGAACTCTTTTGAAAAAGACTTAATAAATTTAGAACACAAAGGAAGTTTTATAAAATGAATCGTGTTTTATTATAGATTTGCTTAGTTTGTTAATACCAATAGAAAAACGGCTTAAAAGTTAAAAAAAATACAACTAAAATGTTGAAAGGCTTGCAGTTTCCTCCATCCTTTGCAAAGAAGTAAGAAAAGACTTAACTTTATTTTTTTTTATTTTAAAATCGTAATTAGGAAAACAGTTTAAACATTTTTAATGTTACATTAAACTCCTCTAAATATAAAGGAAAAAACCTTTAGCAATTACTGGTTTGGAAAAAAAATCCACTTAAAAACTCATCAAATTTTAAAATTAGGTGGAAAATGTCTTAAAGATATTACGATGACTATTTAATTTCTAACAAACTCCAAAATAATCCTTTTAATGAATCTTATCTCTTATAAAAACCTTTAATAAAAACTAGCGGCCAAATGCTACCATTAGCAATTAAATTTAATTCGCCATGGTTCTTTTAAATAAATGAAAATCCCAAAGTAAAAAAAAATTCTCTTTAAAGAAAATCACAGCAATTTCTCATTAAAAACTCACCTTATTTTGGAGCATCAATTAGAAGAGAAAAAAGGAATAAAACCTCGAAATGGCTTTGAAAACTTTCCTCAAAAGTTTGAAAAAATAAGGCGTTAAAAATTTCGTTTCTTTTTTTTAATTTCTCTTGGAAAACAACCTGACAAAAATTATACACCATTCAACCCTTTTTTATTATCGTTATTTGTTTTTGCACCAACAAAAACGAAAAATTTAAAGGATTAAAACTGATTTTTAATTGACGTTTGCTGTTTAAATAGACATTTTTGACATGAAAAAGGAAGAAAAAAATTAAAACAAAAATAAATGAAAAGGAAACAGTTGATGTTTTTAAGTGTAATTTTTGCATTGCAATATTTAGGGTACGAAAATATTTTTAGCCACCCTTTTACTCAAAACACACCCAAACATATTTATATTTAAGCCAAGAAAAACCAAAAATAACTTTTCAGAAAAAAACTAAACTCCTTAAATTTTTTTTTAAAAAAGGCAACCAAAAAACTCATTAGAAATAGCGGTGGTGGCTTAAGAAAAGTGATTGTTACTGTTACATACCTTCATTATGTTAATGGCTAATTTAACCTGACGGCAATTGGGTGTTATTTTATAATTTCTTTTTCATCTTTCTTTAATTCTCTTTTGCTTGAAGGGTGTAACTTAACTTGAATATTTCTATCAGTTGCAATATTAATTGGCAGACAACACGTTGTTTTCATAGCCCATTAGCAAAATTATTTTTTATTTTTTCGTTTAAGTTTTATAGCTTAAGTTTGAGTTTCATTTGTGTTTTTTTCCACAGAATAAAGAATTTCAGAATTTTGAATATAAACAGCTTTTAAGTTATATATTGAAATTCCGTATCACCATTCTTATACCCAGACCGAAGGCAAGGACGAAGAGACCAAAAAGCATATGTCCAAAATTCGCCTCAGGGACCACCGGCTGAGAGCTAATTGCGAGGGACGGCGTTTGGTCGATGTTTCTGGCGACAGCTCGACTTCCTCGCCAACAGCAGCGATTTTTTCGGCAGAACGGGCACTCCGGGGCCGGCCAGTCTTAGCAGCGCACGTTGGATTGAAATGGTTCGAAAGTGACGCTTAATTAAATCTTTAAAATTAAGTTTTTGTATTTATATTTAGCATCGGATAAGACTAGATAAAATTCTATATCACTATGTTAATTTTCAAGCATCTATCTTGTCAGCTGACTCCGTAGTGACGTGTCAAATAACAAAATTTTTTGCCATTTTATTTAAAAAGCGAAAAAAGTAAAATTTTGCATTAAACGAGTCCGTAATTTACAAATTTATCGTTAACAAAGTGTTATTTTAAGAATGGAATCTTTAACTGCAGGTATTTAAGTGTACAAAAATGATGTACTGTTTTTGAAAATATGTGTGAAAATATTTTTGACGATTTTTTTAAAAAAGGTCTAAAATTGGCCTATTTTTGATGTTTCGTGAACCATAACTTCTAAGTTAGTTAAGGTTAGATTTTGAGTCATATATTTTCTAAAAGCATAAAATCTTATCTTGATAATACAAAAAAGAAATTTTGCGGTTTTGTTGCAATATTTTTTGCTATTAACATTTTTCTGTTTGAAGTCGTGTTTTTTCAAAGTCATATATTTAACAAAACTAACGTGTATTTTGTTTTGCTATAGTCATTCGCTCAATATTCGTTAACAAGTTTCAGTGATATTTATTCACAAGAGTGTTATGATGGTTTTGTATGACTCCTACAATACATAAATTTTTAATTCATGGTCCCGAAATCATAAAATATGCCCTTTTACCGATTGGAGAACTTTCAAAAGAAGCTCAGGAAGCCAAAAATAAGGATATTTTAAATAGATTTTTACTCAATTCAGATCCATTCATATCTAGTATTAATAAACAAAATGAGCGGAGAGAAAAGCAACAATTATCAAATTCCGAACTACAGCTTTTGCTATCTCCTATTATTTTTCAAGAAACACATGAAAGTGAGAGTATTGATAGCGTAGATTATGATGATGAAGGTGAGGATGAGGATGAACATAATATGGTTTCTTTTAAAGTGAAAGTGAGAGTAATGATAGCGTAGATTATGATGATGAAGGTGAGGATGAGGATGAACATAATATGGTTTCTTTTAAAGTGATGACAATTATTGATAAACAAAAAAAATTATGAAAATTTATTTCGTTTCTTTTTTAAAAAAGTTGTTAAATTCTCGGAATCCTTCAAAACCAAAATTCAGATTTTAAATTAAACTTACATTCATATTTATGCAAAATATATATTTATTTTTTTATTTTTTAGAAAGAAGACAATATAATCTTTTGTCTGCTTCTCAGTTTTTAAAAAAATCACTTTCAATCTTAAAATTACGGCGAAAATTCTGAAACAAACTATTATTTTCCGAAAAATATAATTGTCCATAAAATCGTAAAAAAAATTTTTTCCGTGTATCTTTTTTTCTAAATATGCCTTTTTATGCATATTTAACGATTTGAAAAAAAAAATTTTAAAAAATTTAAATTAACCCTAATCTTACCAACATGTGTCTGTGAGACACATTTTGATGTTTGATTCAATAAAACAACGAAACTTTGTTACATATTGACACCAAATTTTATGACTTTTATTTTACATCTGTTTAGTATAATTTCACAAAACAAAGTTGATAAATATTAAATTCCTCTATTTTTGATAAGCCAAAATAAAAAAATGTAACATAAACTACCAACATGTGTCTCAGAGACACATACAAAGAATTTAGTAGAATGGGCAAATTTAGAACAAAAGCAACTATCTGTCATATATGTTACAGAATTTATATTTGTTTAGCAGCAACTATCTTTCATATAAATTTATACAAATTGCATATTTTCATATCACTATATTAAATTTGGGGAATTCCCTTTTATTGAAATCAATAATCACCTGATACTGAATGTTGAAAAACAACAAATTAGTTGCGGTTAGATTTTGTAGAGTATTGATGTGCAAGTTCATTTTATAAAAAAATATGCCAAAGCGACTTACAGAAGAGGAAATCCAACTAGCCGCGGAAGAAATTGATGAAGATACGGTTGATGATATAGAAGACGAGGATATGTTTTTGCAATCTGATATCGAAGGTAGTCAAAATAATGAATATATTGAAGATGATGCTTCCGAGATGTCTGATACTATTTCGGATATTGAGGAAGATGCAGGTGAGGAATATGGTGAAATATTTGTTGGTAAGGACGGAACTCAGTGGTATTCTATTCCAAAACCTCAAAGGCGTATTCCTGCTCGAAATATAATTCGGTGCCCATTGAACAAAGTTAACTTGCCACCAGGAAAACAAATTGAAGACCCTTTAGAGGCAATCAAGCTATATTTGAATGATGGAATTTTTGATTCAATTGTAAAATTTACCAATTTGTATGCAGTGACTACAAATCAGAATGCCTGGCGTCCAACAAATGTAACAGAAATAAGAGCCTATGTTGGACTTTTGATTACAGCGGGGACAAAAAACGAAGCAAACACAGAGATTGCTGAGTTTTGGAGTTCACGATATGGTTGCCCAATTTTTCGGGCTACTATGAGTCGAAATTGTTTTATGGAAATTTCCAAAAATTTGCGGTTTGACGACAAAAGCACTAGAAGCATTCGACAGCAAAAGGATAAACTGGCACCTGTAAGGGATTTATTTGAAATTGTCAATAAAAATCTAAAAAAATTTTACACTCCTGGTGACAACCTTACTGTCGATGAGCAGCTTGTTCCGTTTCGTGGAAGGTGTTCTTTCCGCCAATATATGCCTAGTAAACCAGATAAGTATGGACTAAAAATTTAGTGGGTATGTGACAGCAAAACAGCCTACCCACTCAACGCAATACCTTACTTAGGCAAAATAAACAACCAGAGGGGTTTTGGTTTGGGCCAAAGAGTTGTGGAGGAGTTAGTTCAACCCTATGAAAACACAGGCCGAAATATAACATGTGATAATTATTTTACGAGTTTGGAACTTGCGAATAA
Source organism: Melanophora roralis (assembly GCA_963583895.1). Taxonomy (NCBI): domain Eukaryota; kingdom Metazoa; phylum Arthropoda; class Insecta; order Diptera; family Rhinophoridae; genus Melanophora; species Melanophora roralis. Next base: position 52,303,550 of record OY757187.1, read on the forward strand.
CTTATTGGCTAAAGGTTTGACAATAACGGGCACTCTAAAGAAAAATAAGCGCTGTGTTCCTTCATCATTTTTGCCAAACAGAAAAAGGCAAGTTGAAACAAATTTGTTTGGTTTTATTAATAATAAAACTTTGGTATCTTATGTCCCTAAACCGAATAGAGCAGTTCTTTTACTCTCTACAATGCACTATGACACCCACTGCGACTCACAAAATAAGAACAAATCGGAGGTAAATTTACATTACAATCGAACTAAAGGAGCAGTTGACACTTTGGACCAACTTGCACATAGTTTTACTTGCCAGAGAAAATCAAACAGGTGGCCATTTACGTTCTTTTCCAATTTAATTGATGTTTGTGCAATTGCAGCATATATTATTTGGAAAAATTTACATCCATCATGGAAAGCAACACAAGCAAAAAAAGCTCGAAAACTCTTTTTACGAGAAGTTGCCGAAGGACTTATTGCCCCCCAAATACATCAAAGGTCAAGAAATAAATTACAACGTCCTATAGTTCAATGCATGGAAAAAGTTCTTCAAGAAGGAAATACGCCAAGTACAACCACTTCTACAACAAATAAACGTAAAAGATGCTATATGTGCGATCCAAAAATAAGTCGTATAATAAAGCAATGCTGCCAAATATGTAAAAATAATGGCTGCAATGAGCATGCTACAAAAGTTATAAATTGTAAAGAATGTATTCAATAAAAAATTACTTAACATAAACTAATTTGTAATTGTCTTATGCTTTTTTCTTTTAATTTGTATGTATGTGTCTTAAAGACACATGTTGGTAGGATTTGTAAGTTTTTATGTCGGTATGATGAGGGTTAAGGCTCCCATGAATTAATCGCCACTTTCGGTGTCATCGAACCCACTGTGCAGCGTCTCGTGTGGTCACATACTCTTCAACTTTGGTAGCCAAACGGCGCAGTGTTTGCCTAGACGGTGCCGGACCTCCCACTTCGCCAATGCCACGGAAAAATTGTTACGCAAAAAAATAGACACGATTATTTCGCGTTCTTGGGGAGTGTATCGCTCCATGGCTTGAACACTTGTATCCTAGACCAGTTTAGTTCACAAATGACAAAACAGATTTGACATTTGGTATTAATTACCTTTCGTAACAATTAAAAGAGTTAAAAAATGCCTTTTAGTTTATTACAAAAATCTATCATTAAAACACATGTGTGTATCGACAAAGGTACATACGTACTTACTTACATAAATTTCTATATGTTTTTACCAAATAAAGATTAACCACTCATATATGAATAATCATCACGAGCTAGCAGGGAATGATATGTGTATGTCACTGAATCTAATGACATCTCATACCAAACATAACAACCCATCCCCTTAACAATTACCCTTTCTTTGTTTTACTTTACTTTTCTTTATATGAACTAATGGTGTTTGGTCTGGTTTTGATTTCCCTGAAGGAAGACGGAAAAAATAATTATTTTCATATCATAGACAAATATGACAAAACAAAAAGTTAGAATGAGAAGCTAAAAACTTCTCAGAAAGTAGAAAAATTAATTAATAATTTTGATAAATAAAATCCAAAGTCCTTGTTCACACTTGTCAGAAAAACATTTTTTACTACTTACATATATGCTGGTTTCTTTTTGATTGGTTTGTTAAGAACCAAGGTTCAAATAGATTAGGAGCAGGCCTTAGACAGGTACAAAGGTAAATGTCAGGTGGTTCTTCTGAAATTTCTGAATTTTGTATGATCTCCTAACCTGTTTTGAGATAGATCTTTTTTTAAATTATAAAAGGTTTAAAAAAATTAAACTGAAATCACCTTTTACAGTGTCACCATAAAACAAACTTGATGATTTTATATAAAGAGAAAGTTTTCTTGTTTTTCCTTTTTGTTTTTCTCCCTTTGAACTTGTAATTTAAGAATTGCGTCAAGAAGACATATCAAATATTTTTTTTTTTTTTTTTTTTTGTTTCATATATTTATTATTGAATCTTCGCCTGTGGCGAACTAACAATAAGTGTTCAAATCTTAAAACTAGGTAGTTAATATAAGTCCAGCCAGTGCCAGACTAAAATTTAAGTTCTCATATTAATTATCAAGCTTCATCTAAGCGCAATAGTATCCCTCCTTTTCAGGCGGGTGTGCCCACTATGTTGCAGGATGTTTCGGGCGAGCGGATTTGGGTGAGCTTCCAGCTTATTTAAATACTTGTCCACATAGTTCAGGATTTCGCATTTAACTAGTGGAACTAGTAGATCCTTGTGGATGTTGCTGTTTTTAACATACCAAGGAGCACCAGTTATCATTCTTAGGATTTTGTTTTGCCTGCGTTGAATTTTTTCTATGTTGGATGCGGAAGCAGTGCCCCATAATTGTATACCGTAGCACCAAATTGGTTTCAAAATCGATTTGTAGAGTAGAAGTTTACAATCAAGACGAAGCACAGAGTTTCTGCCGATTAGCCAATGAATTTGTGTAGCTTTAAGTTTCATTTGCGTCAACTTCGCATCTATATGAGGCTTCCATGTGAGGCGGCGGTCTAGGTGAATACCAAGATATTTTGTCTCGGTTCGTTGAGGCAAATATAAACGCACAATTAAAGAAGAACATAGTTTCAATGTGGAAGGAGTTGATAGCTGGCATGTGGTCTTACGTTTATCTTTTTCACAAATATATAATTAAGAAACAATAGAGTTGAGATATCACGTGTGCAATAGTTTTTGGCAAATGAATAAACAATTGAATGGTTGAATAAATAAAAATCTTTATTTATACGTCAAAATAAACATTAGGAAATAACCTCATAATCGGCAAAGTCAACTTTTATGCACCATACATCGGTATTGTATTTTCCTTAAAAGTTTACATTAAAACACAAATAGAGATTTTGTATAAATCAATGGTTGGGACCTTACGAAAATTCTACCTCTGTATTTTCAAACATTTCGATATGAGAATACAGAAATAATTTGAGCAGTTTCAAAGTCTTTTTCTTAATATCACTATTATTCATAAGAAATTAAATAATTTCTAAGTAGCACCAAATAGATCTTAAAACTAGAATCCAGAATATGTTTTCTTTTAAAAAAAAGTCTTATGCAAAGTTTTTGATGTGTTGCAAACCAAAGGACAAAGTTTCTATCATGCTACTTTCTTTACTTAGTGGTGGATATTAAAATACAGTTGTCAACAATTATGACAATAAACAGACAAATGCATTAAGCCAAACACACACACATGTTAAGTTAGATTGAAATATTCATATGTATGTACGTGTGTGTATGGAAAATATATTTATAGAAATTATTAAATCATTATATGAAAGATATCAATCATGAACGTATGTATTTGCAGAAGAGCATCTTGGTTAAGCTACTCCTTACTATCTGAATATACAATTTATGAGCTTTGCTAGATATTATTAGGAGGATTCATTGTTTTAAGGCAAAACCAGTAAGAAAGTGGTTGTAGGCCAAATCCGTCAATATTATGTATTACACTAAACTACACTAATTTATTAGGCTAAATATGATTTTCGGGACTGCGCATATATAGCACCCATCAAAAATTTTGGATTCTTCATGATGTGTGCAGGCAAAATTTTGAAAGTATAAATAATATTCAAGCCATTTATATCCCAAAATGCTTATTCTGAGAGGACAAAAAAGACATAAAAAAGAAAAAGAAAATTGTTGGTAGAACAATACAGAAATGAAAACATAAAGCAGGAACGTCATCAGCGAAGAGATAGAAAAGTCCTTGTTCGTCAATCCCGTCACAATAATGCACTTTAGAATCTCCCTGCCCACCGACTCACAGCCCAATTTTTTATTCTGATCCCTTCCCCATAGACTTAGCGCCTTGAGCGCGCCCTGACTGTCAACGTATATCTTCACGTCCTCTCTTCCATTCGCGTCTGACCCTTTCAATTCCGCAGCCCTCGTCATCGCCAGAATCTCAGCCTGGAACACGCTGCACTCGTCCTGAAGTCAGCATTGCATCCATACTCCTGTATCTATTATGTAAACACAAGCCCCGATACCCACCTTTGATCAATTAGTGAAGATTGCACACCCCTCATATAGCTTCCTGAATCCCTTTCACGCCTCCCTATCAGGAAACACTAACTGAGGTGAATCCTAAAGCAATTCTCGCGACTATATAGCCAGTCGACCATTACCGACCCTTTTAAGGATGCCAGCATGTCCAAATAGCCCACCTCTATGCATACCTGACTCACTCAGCCTAAACATTGCCCTTGCCGCCATTTCAGCAACAAAATCCTTAATAGAAAAAGGATGCATAATGTGGTGCTCCCCTGCCAGGTTCTGTAATGCCTGGGACAGCACATCTCTGGGCCTTTGCCAAAAGCTTCCTTATGTCGTCCCCCTTAAAGGCTCTCCAGTATACGAAGCAAACGTACTGGCTACCATCCCCAGTTCCTTCCTAGATTTACTCCTGAAGGAAAGAAATCTTTCTTTCAAAGTCTTCAAGAAGTATAACAAATTCAAAAAGTTGTTCCTCTATTAACAAAAAATTTTTTGGACCCATTTTCTCGATTTCTGATACCCCAATACCTTGAGACTCACATTACCATTTTGTGAAGGTCAATATGACCCAGGTACAGTGTAGTGTTCAGTGGCTCTCAAGGACTAGCAAGCAGAGCTAGTAGTTCCAGTGGAAGCCGATCTTTGGAATTGCCTTACTGGCCTACTACAGTTTTTCTTCCAGTTGCGATCCACCATACCCGAGATCTGCATGTTTACATTGGTTTAACTATGCCAGGACCAAGTACCATATCGCGCCTTTTATCTTACGACAAGTGTAGTGGGCATATGAAGCCTTACTCACTCTTTGTTACGGGTTTTCGAAATAATTTTGAGTTGAAGATACTCGTAATACGCAGATATTTTGTGTTGTCTGAAAGGAATATTTCGCAATTTTTTAACAGCGGTAGCTTGTAGTTTAAAATCTTCGTTTTTTTTAGATCACTTCAGGGTAGGTTTTCTATTTTCTTTATTTATGCTTAAGAATTATTAATAAATTAAATTATCACTTGAAATTCACTGAGAACTTGCCAGTAAACCAAATGTTAAGAACTTCTTTGTCGACCTCACAAAGTGAATACCTCTATTGCAAACTAATGTTATATAATGACGAATGAACGCTTACGGCATTATTCATTAATATCTCATCTGCTTCATATCACCAACAATGTCATCAAACGTATCGTTAAATAATTTTGTAAGTGTGTACGTGTATGTTAAATGTTGTTGAGTTATGAAGGATTTAATCACACAATAAGGTACAACGCATACATACATTCATACATACATACACTTCTTGAAGCAGTTTTCTAAACTAACAATAAGTCATATGTCATACACACATAAGCTCATACCCTTGATACGTGTGCACGAAATGAAAAAACAATAGAGTTAAAGGAGTAACAATAGTTAAAGTGAAAACTGTTTCAAAAATGTATCCTTAAAGTTTTTAACATTACTCTGAACCAAGTTCTTTTATTATTTGATAAATTATTTAATTTATTATAGATGACAACTGACTGTTTTTGCAAAGTCAGCAAAAGTTATCAAGATTTTAAGGTACCAGAAAAAGTTTTCTCAAGCTATAAAAATGTTTTTCAAATTAAATTTATTACTTAAAATTTAACCTTTTCATGCTTTATAACTAGTGGAAAGACTTACATATTTATTTGTATAAATCATACAATTAGTCACACAGTTTCTGTTTTTTCTTAAGCACTTGCGTGTGTACGTTTGTTCCAAAGTTTTCCTTATTTTAAACAGTGACCACAAGGAACATGTTTCATCTTTTAAATGTTACCCAAAGGTCTAATATTCCTTAATTTTACCTTCTTTAGAAAACTATTTGAAATGTCCTTAAACTAATTTATTTAAACTCAGACCTAAGAGACACATACATACATTCAAACGGGCTGTAATTTCTTGTAGTTTTTAAACAAATTTGTCATTTGTGTTTAAAAGTAAATATAATTTATATGTTTTATTTTACTTTGGGTACAATAAGTATCTGCAGTAGAATAATAATTTAAAATTTTATATTTCTTTTAGTTTATTTTGGCTGCTTTTTAATTCTTAAGGCACTATTTACTTTTATATGAATTTAGTTAAGTAACCAAAACTATGTCAAGGAATGAAGTCTTTCAAAGGTACTTTTTTGGCAAAGTTTTAAGTTAGGGTGACTTGTTAGATTTAAAGTTAAAGAAAAATAAACAGAAAAAATTAGTTCCATGTTTTATTTAATTAACGTACTTTTTAAAAAAAATCAAAAAGGGGTTTTTTAATTAATAATTAAATTGTCTGAATTACAATAGCTGTGCTATTTTTTACAAAGCCTATAAAAAAGCATTTATTTGTTTTTGCAAGTATACAACACTGTCTAAGTTGAATATATAAAAATTAAAAACCAACATAATGATGAAGCAGAGCACCGGCATAATCCGTTTTTCCATACAATTTGACGTAAAATCACGCTGCTGAATGTGGTTATTAAATAGAATCTTTTTTATTTTGACAGCGATTTTTCTTATTTTCTCACTTTTAAAAAGAAATTCTTTCAACAATATTGCTACATTTTTCTAAAATTTCATTCATTTTGTAAACAAAACCACACGTTTTAGAGAGAAGGATTAAAAGCAAGTTAGAGCGCTATATTCGGCTGTGCCGTATCTTATATACCCTTCACATTGGTATTTTTTACACCGAGCCATCTGATCTCGCCGAGTTATTTCCTACTGCAAATATTGTAATGAAAATACTTTGTGCCGGGGTCGAAGTCGATAGCTCTCCTTGTTCTTAAAATAAAAAAAAACTCTACAAAACTTTAACGTTTGTATATATAACAGAAAAGAAATGAAGAAGGTTTGATGCCAGGAATTTTACGTTTTCGAATTTGATCGTAATAAAGGTTTAATAAAAATTGTTAATTTGTATGGGAGCTACCCCTTTCTTTTTGTAGAGCATTTGAATTCGATAGCAATTATAGTTTCTCAGATATATCGAAAATTTGATAAAAACAAAGTTCGTTTGTAGGGGAGCTACCCTCTCCCCTGCTGCCATCCAAAATTTTTTTTCCAAAATGTTGTTCTTAGATATTGTTCAATTACTTCTTGTAGAACATTTTAATTCTATCACAGAGGAAAAACCCGTTCAGAAAGCAGCGAAATCTACAACATCCGTTTTTAAAATCTAAGCACAATTGTTCTCTATTTGATAACGGATGACGTAAATTTTTTAAGAACGCCTGGCTCTTATTTTGACAAAAACCGTTCTCATTTCGACAGTGCTTCGTTATTATTTCTTTCTTGTTTTGACAATGGTTTTTTCTTAACTTCTTTAAAAAATCAACTCATTAAAGACCAATCAATTAAAAAACACATGTGTATATTTTTTATGCATTTATTAATCTATTAAACGTTTTTGATTAAAATTAACTTTTAACAACAAAATTTATGCTGTAAACCGTGGGAAACTGTTTGCGAGAATCGTGGAGTTATTTAAGATGATTTCGCCCATTTGCTCAATAGTAAATTTCTAGTTTGTGTATTCCTGTTGAATGGTTAAAAATGTCTTCTAATTCATTAATAAATAATAGGTGTGTTCATTTACAGATAATTATTAATAATTTTCGATAATTATTACTAGTAAGTGTTCACGTACACAAAAAATTAAGAAACAAAAATGTTTCTGATAATTTCTACTAGTAAAAATTTTACTAGTTTTTCTGTCATTATGCTTTGAAAAAAAATTAAATTTTTATAAGTTTACAATAACAAAATACATTTGCTTGCAAGTTTTGACTGTAAATGTGTTTATTTACTTTTAAATATTTTTGAGAGCTATTTTGAAAATATTTCTGTTTACTCTCTCGTTGCTAGTAACTACTAGAAAGTTATTGAACATAACTATTTTAACACTTATTTACGCTACCTTTTGAAAAATTTTACCAAAAAGAGAACGCATTGGGGACATTGTTGTGCTATTATGTCCGTTGAGCCAACCCTTCTTTAGATCATACCAAAAGAGTTCGTTTATCGATTTGGAACTACAAACGAATATAATAAGATTTTAATTTAACTAAAAATGTCTTCACTAACTATCTTCCATACCATAGAGTGTTAAAAATTAAATTAAGATCAAATTGTGAACGACCTCACAATTTGACAACAGTTTAAAGACTTTCGTTCGTGATTTGACAACGTTTTGTTTTACATTTGTGAACAGATAATCTTAAAAAACTGAAATCGCTTTGTTTACAATATGACACCAGCCGTGCATGATTTTAGAACTCCTAGATCTTGTTTTGCTCTGTGTATAGCTGTTATAGTTTCTCAGATTTAGCGCATGAAAAATTTCACGAAATTTATGAAATTGTAGGCTATTCCTCTGATTCTATCTAAAAAGTTTTTTTCCTTATTTAGGTCTCTATCTTCCAAGTATCCGTACCAAGTTTTGTGGTAAGAGTGACTTTATTTACAGAGATATATAGACAGATATATGGATGTCGATTTAAAAAAATTTGTTATTGTGGGGGTTCGCTTGAAACTCGCTTAAAAGTGAACCTATTTTGGTAATTTTGAATAGCGATTGTCTCAGAAATATTTCTGATTATTTGATATCAAAACGTTTTCTGTGCGACTATATTTGAGTCCTTAAACTTGATTTTAACAGACGGACATGGCTATATAGGATCCAGAATATATGTATTTATGCGGTCTATGGCTAAAAAAATATTAAATAACGTCTTTAGTATTTCAGGAAAATAATTTTACTTATTAATGGGAAAAAATTATATTGTCCATACTGATAAAGCTATTACAATGATATTTTGATTTGAAGTTTTTCAAAAGAAAATTTTATATTTTTTTGTTTGAAAGGACTTATGGAGAAAATTTTCCCTTTCATATGTTATCCATAATGATATACAATACTAAAGGTTTATCTAAAAAAAATATTTAGTAAAATGTATTTTTTAAAAAACTTAAAGACCTGTAATAAAGGACAAAAGATCTTAAAATTAAAACTGAGTATATAGATTTACCACATTTGTTCTGGGTACGTCGAATTTGTTTATATCCAGTAAATGTTGTTACACGGTGTTTTTAACAGCGTGATTTAGATAATACATAAGCTTTAAACTTGAAAATTTTAAATCATAGTACGCTTTATCGTATTTACCCTGTCAGCTGGTTGGAAACTTTAAGTTTTTGGATGGAAGCATTTCTCACTAAAAATACAAATCCTAAGCAAAATTTCTTTTAGAGATTTTTCAAAACTTTTATCATTATTTTGTATTTTTGCTATTATTGGCCAAAGAAGTACTTTATATATAACGCACGGCCTCCAATTCTTGTACAAAAAAATAGAAACAATAGGTTTTCCCGTATTTAACCGAACTTGCTGATTTTAAGGAATCATTTTCTCTGGATAGTTCCTGATGGTGTAACACAAACACTTTGTCCGTTGGATTTGACTTGGGTCGGTCCGGAAACTTTAAGTCAACAGACGGATATAAATATCCACGATATATATGTTTTTTTTCTGGTTGCAAACAAATATTTTAGATGACAAGATTATAAGAGTTTAACTAACGCATTTAGATATATGATAGAACATTAAAACAACCAAGGCGCCATATATATTATTAAAATTTTTTTGTTGACTTAAGGTAAATTTTCTATAATTATAAGATTGTATTTCAAAGGCCTGTAAGCTAAAATAAATATCATTAAGTTATTTATTTTTTGTAAATATTAAATATACAGACATACACATATGTATATTCATACACACATGTGTAGATTTCTTCATACACTTTTTTCTGTTTATTTATGTCCTTTAAGTTCAACCCTTTTTTATTACTTTCGGTGACTTTAAGTTTTTCCTTAAGTGTAAAAAAGTTTTTTATCAAGTTGCTAAATGTAGAGAAAAGTTTTCATAAGAAAACTACCTTAATAGTATCTAATGTTTCCCCAGAGGTAAAATATTTACAACTCGTTTTTGTTTGGAATTTTGTGTATAAACAGGTGTATCATATATCACATGGAAATACATACAAAAATACATAAATAAATTTTGGGAACAAAAACTTTTAATAAAGAAAAATTATAAAGTCAAATTAACGTTTATTTTAAAAGCACGACAATAAACACTTGTGTGATTAATGAACTAAGTTAGACTACGGCTTACTCGTTTAAAAGGAATAAACGAAACCTAAAGTTATGCTGAAGAAGCCATAATCCTTATAGAAAGCTCTAGTAAAATAATTAAGCCACATAAAAAATATTAAAGTGTTGATTTTTTTTAAAAGTTTGCTTTTGTCTTATTATATGTCTTCAACTGGTACATATATTAAACAAAAATATGATAAGCTAATTTTTTGATATATGTAGCCCTAATTCAAATGTCCTCCCGGAAAAATCATTTTGGGCTATTAAAGGTTATAATATTATTTCACCTAACAATTTTGCACTGAATACAAATATTATCTGTCTTTGTTTTTATAAAATCCTGATACAGATATGACGTAGGGTATATTATGGCAGGTTTGACCAACTATGATTTTCTTACTTGTTTAATTTTAGTTTCTTTTCTTAGTTTTGATTTTACTTATCGACAAGACCTTAATCAGTTCATTACTCTTCAGGCGGGCAAAAAAAAATACACCTAAAAAATCGATGCATAAAAATTACAAAGTAAATACAAAACTTATCATCCTCCTAGTTAAAAACAGACAAATCTTCAAAGACTAGTTGCAAATTGATTTTTAGGAACAAAATTCTTGTGAGGTTATATGAGAAAATCAAGTATTTTTTCTAAAAATTTAATGTATCGTCGTCTGTCCTTTTGTTATCCTTTTTGTCCATAATTTTTTATTAAATTCAAAATTGTTTTAAAATTTTTTTAACGTCACTTTGCAGTGTTACAGTGAATATGCTGCATCATGGTGGAAAAAGAAGGTGGGAACGTCCCTAAAACAACAACTTCCTGTAAAATTTCAGCATGTATTCTGTTGTTGCTAATTCCAGCTTGGTTGTCGAAAATGTTGCGAACACACATACACACAGTATACACAACTATTGTATAACATTAAAAATTGTTCAAGCTAAGTTAGAAAACATATGGCGGAAGAAGAAGTCAGCTGATCAGTTATTCTTGCCTTGTTCAATATACCTTGATGCTGCATTAAAGTTGTTGTTAATGTATGACAACTTTGAAAACACGCTGATCGGCTGATACCTTTTATAGACATAAACTAGGTACTAAGTCATTTAGTCTGATGTGTTTTCTTTCAAAAAGCAATAACAAAAAAACTTTTTGCCAAGGCAACAGAAACAACCTAATGTGCACCAGAATAAATGTCTCGACACATTTTTTCGACTAAAACTTGGAGTTCCACGCTAGTTGCAGAGAGCCTGCAAATTGAGTTCTATTCACAAAAAACAAGACTCAAAATACATAGATTTACATCAACAGCTCTTAAACTGGGAAGAGATTCTTGATCAGAATTTTCTGGAAAGATGTAAGAGCATCAATTGCCTTATTCTTTAGCATGGAAAGGGTGTTACGCTTTGAAATGTGACTTGAATTAGTTCCCGTAAAAAATTATTTGTTAATATTAATAGCACTTTTAAGGACGTGCTAATCACAAAATCGCATAGTGGGATGACTTAATTTTTTTTGGTGCAAAAAATTTAAGCACTGGGCTTTGATCGTCAAAAGTTGTAAACGAATATTGTATTGTCTCAATTAAAATTTGGGCATATCTGCCGCCCATTTTTCAAAAACAACGACTTAAATTTCATTTTCGCTTTTAACAACCAGCAAAATCTGTAAGCTGGTTTCATCAATACACTCATATAACCCAAATCAATTTTTTTACATAAATTTTTTCCAATCCAAGCAAAAGTCCATGTGGAGTTGTTAGTCTTCCATGTGGAGTTGTTAGTCTCCCATTGGACGCGTCCCCAGGTGGCGGATAGGGGGGACCTCTGATAAGCTATCGATACTTTTGCGTGCGAAAATCGAACAGCTATATCAGGGGTTGAGCTAGTTGAGGAATATCGTGATACTATTCATGCAATGGGTCCCCTTATTCCCCGACAAAGCCAGGATCCTGCTATGTAACAGAAGGAACAAGAGAACACAATGTGGGTGGAGTGGAGCATAGTGTGCACACTCAACACACATTTCAGGTCTCTGGGCAGTGTCAGGACTCTGGATACATCTGACAAATGGTCCAGCACTCTTGACATTGCAAGGGTAGAGCGTGGGCAGGGTAATGCATAGTGTGCCATACTCTGCTTACACTTTATTCTTAGGTATTACCGGGGTTTCTGGATACATCTAACAGCTGGTCCAGCACTCCTGGTGATGCCTCCATCCTTCATACATTACATTTGCAATCCCGCGGACCAAAACTAACCCACTTGTAAGGTTAAGGTTGTGGACGCAGCGCCGAGAACCTGAATGGCTAGTTAGTGGTTAAAGAAGACTAGTTCCAAGTTGTTGTCACCTCCGATGCCATAGCAAAGGTCGGTTGCAATTTTAGTAGCTCAGTCCGCGTACGCCGTCACTGCGCGGATGGTCCTCCCTTTACGTGCATACTCGTGGGATTCATATGCCTAATAATATAAAACAAAAACAAACTCAAAAACAAAAACAAAAAAACTTCGCAGATGGTCAATCTGGTGAACCCAAATTGGCTACCTGCATCATATCTACTGATCATTCTTTGGATGACAGTAGACCCACAAGCAGTGATGTGCCTCTGCCCGTCGTGGCAAGCACCTCCAAAGCTGCCCCACCCCCTGCCGTTTCGGCAACCACAGCAGGTGATGTGTGTGCCCCCACAACACCTGCAACATCATTGTCTGACGCAGCAGCGCCAAATATCTTAGATGCGGCTGAAGAAAGCCGCAGACAGCAACAACGCATAGACGCCGCAGCTAAGCGAGCCGCTACGCGTATTATTGTACGACACGGTGATAAGCCGGTTGATTCCCTGACGGTCGACCAGAGATTGTCGCTAGATTGGGCTAAGGCCTTTATTGCTGAGGTAGGATCCGAACCTGATCCAGGCTCTTCTGCCGCGCCCAAACGGCAACGATCAGGTGAGGACACCTCTAGCGCATCCACCAACCAACCGGATGCGAAGAGACCTAAATCCTCTCGTGTCGTTAACAGGCCTTACAGCGAAGTCGCTAAGAACCCGCTTGTAAGGGCTGTTATCGACAGGAGCAAAGGTGACGGAGCTATCTCTCAAGAAAATTGGGGGATAATCCGTCAGAAAATGATGGGGGTGTTCTGGAGTATCCTTAGGGAAAATCCCGGACCAGCCCCTTAAATAAACGACGCTGGCTGGTTTCAAGGCCACGTAAAACTCATGGCATGCACCAACGAGCGGTCGGCCAATCTGCTGAAACTAGCCATAGCAGCCCTCGGAGAAGTGTGGCAAGGCGCGCGGTTGGACGTGGTCACGGTCGACGATATCCCTCGTCGTCCGAGATCCGTAGCGACCATTCCCGCTGAACCACATGACCCCGAGGAAATTCTTGGCTTCATAAGGATCGGTAACCCTGACCTCCCCACTCACGACTGGAAGGTAGTCAAGGTCTCCGATGCTAATGGAGCTACAAGAAAGGTGGTTATCATTCTTAATAAGGAATCGTTGGCGCCGCTTCGGCAGAGGAAGGGTGTGATATTTTACGGTTTTGAAAGTATCAGACTTAATATCTACCGAAGCGACGACAAACTCGACCCCCTTGCTACTAGTGTTAGCAAATTGACCGAGCGTGGTGTAAAGACGCTGGTAATGATGATCCTGCTCAGCCGGTCTCCCAGGAGGATAATCAGTCAGACTCAGGTCTGATTGGTGATCTTCTTGGTCGCCTGGATGTAGCGGAGGATGAGGACGCTCTTTTGGATTCCGATTCAGAGAGCGGAAACGTAACAGTCATCTACGACCCAGACAATGGCGAAGGTGACGCAAATTAATATTCACCACTCCAAAGCAGCATCTGCTGCACTTGTTCTTCGTGCCGTAGAGCGGGGCGAAGACATAATACTAGTCCAGGAACCCTGGATCTCCGGGGGCACAATTCGTGGACTCAGTGCTAAAGGCTACAAACTTTTGTATGCGAACGTACATGGTAAGATTAGATCCTGTATAATGGCCAAAAGGCAACTTAATATCTTCATACTGTCTGATTACAGCGATGAAGATACTGTAACCGCAGCTTGGGAGACTAATGGTAAAACATGGTGGATCCTCTCAAGCTACATGGCGCACGACCACAAGGACTCACCACCAAACCATCTTGTCCGTAAAGCGGTTGGCGCAGCGAAAGCAAATCGGATTCCAGTCATCATTGGAGCCGATGCAAATGCCCATCACCAAATCTGGGGCAGCACGAACACCAATATTAGAGGTGAGTGTTTGATGAACTTCATATTACAGACTGACTTGACAGTTGTGAATAAAGGTTCAGAACCTACTTTTGTTGTTGCGAACAGACAGGAGGTTTTGGACATAACATTGGTTAGCGTGGAAAGTGCTGACCTTATTAGGGACTGGAGGGTGTCAGATGACTGTTCCTTCTCAGACCACAGGTACCTTGAATTCTCTATTTTGGGAAATCGGGACAGAGCGACCCCCTACGTGAATAGGAGGAAGACAAACTGGCAGATGCAGAATGCCTATCTGCGGGACATGCTACCCCCGGCACCGACTATCGCCACAGTTGGTGACATAGAGGGAGCTGTACTGACGCTATCGAGCTCCTTTAGGGAGGCTACGACAAGGTCCTGCCCCCAGACCCTTCCTAGAGGCAGGAGGAAACCGCCCTGGTGGTCATCTACCATAGATAAGACCCGCAGGAAGTGCAGGAGACTCTTCAATGAGGCAAAGAGGACGGGCAACTGGACTCTATACAAGGCCGCACTGAACAAGTTTAAGAACGAAGTGAGGAGTGCCAAACGCGGTACTTGGAGGAACTTCTGTTGCAGCGTTGAGAACTCGTCTGAGACGAGCCGTCTGCGCAAGCTCTTGTCCAAATCGGCCGTCGTCCCTGGCTATATCCAGAAGGATGATGGAACTTGGACTACGAACAGCCATGAAACACTGGAAGTACTGATGGACACCCACTTCCCGGGATCTCTCAATATCTCGGATAGGGTGCCCACTAACACCACCTATAATCGGTCATCCACACCGATTCAATTGGATAAACATATGCTGCTTTGGGCGATCAACAGCTTCAAACCATTTAAGTCACCTGGACCGGATGGACTGATTCCAGCGGACCTGCAGCGTAACGTTGAGCTAGTTACTCCATGGCTGCTCAATATTTACGAGGCTTGTCTCTCCTGGTCATATATCCCCACACTGTGGACGGAATCAAATGTTGTCTTCATACCTAAGGGAGGTAAGACATCGCACATAAGAGCAAAGGACTACAGACCGATAAGTCTCACATCTTTCTTGCTTAAGACACTGGAGAGGCTGGTCGACGTGCACCTTAGGGCGACGATCCACCCCAGCCTCCTATCGGGGTCCCAACACGCCTACACCAAGGGCAGATCGGTGGAAACAGCTCTCCACTCGCTAGTTGGTTATATTGAGAGGTCTCTTGAATTTAGGAACTACACACTTGCGTCGTTCTTGGATATAGAGGGCGCTTTCAACAACGTCAACCCACCAAGTGTCCTCCGGGCCTTGCGCGAGACAGGGGTTGATAACTCTCTGGTTGCATTCATTTCCAACCTGTTGGAACGTAGAATCATAAGGTCTACAATTGGTCAAGCTGAGGTTACGAGATCGGCTAATAGAGGAACCCCTCAAGGAGGTGTCCTATCACCATTGCTGTGGAACATGACACTGAACTTGTTGCTCAGGAATATGGACTCAATGGGACTAAGAACTATCGCATACGCGGATGACGTGGCAGTTGCGATATCTGGAATCCATCTGAATACCATCTCTGACGGGATGGAAATAGCTCTAAGGACATTAAGTGAGTGGAGCGGAGAGAACGGTTTGTCTATCAACCCTTCAAAAACGGAGCTAGTACTGTTCTCGAACAGATACAAGATTCCTTCATTCAAACTCCCGACGCTGAACGGGGTGAGACTGACTTTGTCGGATAGTGCGAAATATCTAGGAGTCATTCTGGACAGCAAGTTGTCCTGGAGGCCGAACGTAGAGGCGGGAGCGGCGAAGGCACAGACTGCGATGTATGTGTGCAAACGCGCCATTGGCAGAACTTGGGGACTCAGTCCCCGTAATGTAAGCTGGCTCTACAAGGCGGTAATAGAGCCGGTTTTATTTTATGGAGCTATGGTCTGGTGGAAGGCTATGGACTCTGTTACGAATCGTTGTCGTATTGAGAGAGCGATGCGCAATGCGGCGATCCTGATAACAGGCGCAATGAGGACGACTCCGACTAGGTCGCTTTTTACCCTACTCAACTGGCTCCCAGCGGATCTTCTAGCGAGGAAGCTGGCGCTGAACACCGCGATAAGGCTGCATGCTGTGGGAGGATGGAAGCACAGGACAAGCGGCCACGCGAGTATTATCGGGACGGTCAATATTGTTCCCGATCTGATTGACTACTGCACACCGGAACCTTTCATACGCAGAAAATTCTCCTTCGTTGTTTCAGAGGGAGGGGCGGATGAATTGATCTCCTCGGGACCCATCGATCTGGAGGTGTACACGGATGGGTCAAAGGGGAGAACTGGTGTTGGTGGAGGTATATTCATTGTTCAGGCAAGAGTCCGGATTTCATTTAGACTTCCGGATGAATGCAGTGTTATGCAGGCTGAATTGTCGGCGATATGCAAGGCGGCTAACTGGTTGCGGTATTACAGGATATTTGGCAGGAATATCGGAGTCTTCACTGACAGCCGTGCTGCCATCAGGTCCATTACTGATGTTTATTCAACATCACAACTAGTCCGTGAATGCCGGGCATCCTTAAACTGGATGGCGATGCATTCTGAAATCACCTTGGCGTGGGTGAGGGGACACGGGACCAATACGGGTAACTGTGCTGCTGACGCACTTGCCAGAAATGGTGCTAGATTGGATGATCGGGCAATTGACCACTTTTGTGGCATCCCCCTCTCCTCTTGCAAAGTCCGCGTGGATGAATATTCTCGGGGGATTGCAGGGGCTAGATGGTCTAACGAACCCAGATGCGGAACTACTCGGATGACCTGGCCGGTGATGGATCCGGGCCGTTCGAGATCCCTCCTTGATTTGGATAGGAGAAGGATAAGGGACACCGTGGCCGCAATTACCGGCCACTGCCGATTTGGCACCCATGCCGAAAGATTGGGATTGCCTTGGAATGACTTCTGTAGAAGTTGTCATGACGAAGAGGAGGCCGAGAGCGTGAGGCACCTTTTATGTTTCTGTCCGGCACTGGAGGACATTCGAATCAGGCACTTTGGTATCGGTAGACTGAATGGCCTGTCGGACGTGGCCAACATTGGCATAAACAACCTGGCGTTCTTTATTAGGGATAGCGGTTGGTTTGGGGACAGCGGCCAGTATGGGACAACTACCGCTGACCACACTGGATGACTTTCCTTCCTTTCTTTCTAACTCTCTATCTCTATTGATCTAATCTAATTTATCTTTTTCTTC
This sequence comes from Melanophora roralis, assembly GCA_963583895.1. NCBI lineage: Eukaryota > Metazoa > Arthropoda > Insecta > Diptera > Rhinophoridae > Melanophora > Melanophora roralis. The sequence continues at coordinate 52,321,240 of OY757187.1, forward strand.
TTCTCTTCTCTTCCCCAGGTATCACAAAGGGACCGAGGAAACGGACCCAAGTGGGCTGCACAACTATTACTTCAACATTTCCGCAGCCGCCTGTTCAACCTAACCTAACCTAAGCAAAAGTCTTAGAATTTGGTATATTTACACTTATACAATACAGCCACAATGCAGCCACCTCCAAATAAATTTCTCACATAAAGCAAAAGTTTTAATTCGTAGTAAACAATTTGCTTGGGACACCTAGATTTACCAACATCAGCCAAGGTTACCTCCCCTACAGCCAAAATCAATTTTTTTCTTTAGACAAACAAAGCTTTTACCCAAGTGACATAAGCTGTGAATGTTTCTTTTAATTTTAAAAGAAGCTGCAATAAAAGTATCTAGTAGGCAGAAGCTAACGAGTTACCTAAAAAACGTTTCATATTTTAAAAACAAATATAATTTAATGAAATGGTTTGTTCTTTGTTTAACATTTCTCTACAAATGGAAAGAAGGCATTATAAAAATAATTTTATAAAGTTTGGCATTAAGTACTGTTGAGCATGCTGAAGCTGAACCTACTGATGCATATATTCAAACTTTTGGCCGACAATTCATGATCAAAAGGGGAAACCTTTTAAGTTGTTTTCAAATAATAGGGGCTGGTGTACCTTAAGGGAGTTTATTAGGTTCAATTCTGTCCTTGATATGCCAACCAACAGTTTTACGCACACTTCTACATTTGCTGATGATACCGCTTTTCTCATTATTCATAAAGACCCTAAAGAGGCTTCGAGTCAACTGCAACAACATATAACTCAGGTAGAAAAGTGGGCAAAATTATGGGGAACAAAAATTATTGAACAAAAATTCACCCAGGTTACTTTTACTTTACGCAAGGAAACGTGCCTCCCCAAATTCTTATTAGCCAGCAAACGGTGCCTCAACGAATTGAGACGAAATATCTTGGCATTCAGGTGGATCACCGCCTCACGTGGAAGTCACATATAGAATTGAAGTTGACACAAATGAAACTTAATACAGCTCAAATCCACTGGCTAATGGGAAGAAACTCTGTGCTACGTCTTTATTGTAAACTTCTGCTCTACAACACGATTTTAAAACCAATTTGGAGCTACGAAATACAATTATGGGGCACTGCTTCCACCTCTAAGGTAGAAAAAATACAACGCCGTCAAAACAAAATTCTAAGAATGATAACTGGTGCTCCTTGCTATATTAAAAACTGCAACATCCACAAGGATCTAGAAGTTCCACTTGTAAAATGCGAAATCCTAAACTATCTGAACAAGTATTCAAATAAGCTGGAAACACATCCAAATCCACTCACTCGAAACAGCACTGCCCATAGCATGTGCCCAAGGTGCTTACACTGCAATTACACATACGCCCCTGTTCCCAATTTCACTTTAGAATAAAATATTCCTGGTGAAATAATAAGAGGTTCAAGTTTTTTATTTTTTAAATTGGGGAAATTCTAGTGTTTAATATTATTACTTGTTTGTTTTTTACATTTTTTGTAAACGTGTGTTTCGACTCTTTTACAATATTATCAAAATCTTTTACAATAAGGTTTGAAACTGGGTTCGATAATGATCGAAACCCATCATGAGGCAACTCAATAGGTGTGGAGTTTTATTTTTGTTCGTTGGCTTATTCGTTATCGAAAGCCGTTAAAAGGCCACTGTTTCTAAATACTTCTAAATCTTAAAACTTGTTAAAT